>VDFB02125068.1:0-12424 GCA_007258455.2 Sequoia sempervirens | reverse complement strand
CAAAATTCCCAAATATTTTGATATGAGGTAGTTTCAAGGTAGAGGTGGAAGCTCTACCCAAGATAGACTCAAATCTTATCAAGTAAGAAACTATCAAAAACAAAGACTACTAGCACACAAATATATTAATTATATGATTATTCCATTAGTCATCAAGGAGTCTATGAAGCTGCAGACTCTCCATGGAATTTATAGCCTTACTGCATGTACACACTTATAGAGTATGGTACACAAATATCCCAACCTTTTGCTTCAGGAGATGATCCAACAACTTGACCATCTGTTTCTAGTGCTCCTAGCTCTCACCTATGCTTCAACTATTCTAACATATTCTTTGGAAGTGACAGTGATACATGTTGGCATGCACATTTTCATCCTATGTGTTATTAAGTCCAAATTTGCATTTATTTTTATTAGGTGCATTTAATTTGAGTTGGCCACTGTCCCTGCTATGTATTGATGTTTGGACGACTCCTTTCTTTTCACATTTATCTTGCAAGTTATTCCTGCTCTATTTAACAGGGCTTTTGCATACTATAATCATCTCATTCTTGATCAATGAAATTGATTGACTGATGAAATAGCTTCTCTTTGCTTCTGTGGAGGTTTTTTTTGATGTGTAGTTCAAGCTCCTAGATGTCCTCACATGGTATCAGAGCCATGAATCGTGCAACCCCTTCTAGCACAAAGTTTTCATTAGGTGTTTGAGGTCAGTGATCGACCATTTTTTTTTATTGAGGATCATTCTTTGGTGTGGGGGAGGGCTCCTTTTTTTGCCAAACAGATTGACCAGTGGCTTTGACCTTAAAGGCTCATCATGTTTGGGAGCTATTCAAGCTCCTGTGCAGGCTGTTTGCTTGAATGGTTCTAGCTTGAGCCTCATTGAGTGATCAATTTGAGAAAGACTTTAATCTTTCTAAAGTCTTCCCAAAATATTTGGCATTAGGGTTTTGCTATGCGTAGACCCACAGTGCACTAGTTTGGGTGTGAGTAGGGACTTTAGTCCTACATTCGCTATGTGTAGATTTTTTTGGCTATTTATATAGCCCATTACATGGCAATCAAGTGTGAGCAAAGGCTCATGTGCACCCCTATGGAGGAGATCAAACTTTGACTTAGTAATTGCAATGCCTTGATCCCTGTGTTGATGCTCATTTTGACTTGGTGATTGCAATGCCAGGGCCCAATGTGCTCATGGTGACTTAGCATTTCATAATTGGTATTAGGCCTACTTTTTTCTCACATCTCCCTAAGGGGCTATTCTTTTTTGCAACTGGGATACTTTAGTGGTTATATGGTGAGCCCAATGTGCTCATGGTCACTCGACATTTCATAATTGGTATTAGTCCTAACTTTTGCTCACATTTCCCTAAGGGGCTATCCTTTTTTTTTGTGGGGATACTTTAGTGGTTATATGGTGGGCCCAAGAGTTGTTGCCATGAAGAGCCTAAAATAGGCATTTTTTTTTTAAATTTGTGCAACTTTTGGAAACGGAGTTTGTTTTTAGCAAACAAGCTACCGTTAGAAAGTTGTTTCAATGATCTTCACTATGGATGAGGTGTTTTCTAGAAATTATATCATTTATGCTATTTTGATGAGCTTGAAGTTGAAAGTTGTTACTATTATATCTCTTGAAAAATTTGGTGCTTGTAAATTGTAAAATTAGTTTGAATATATTATGGTGGGTGTATTTTGCATTTTAGTCCTTTGAGTGACTTTGTATATCATGTTGGACCTTAGGATTTATTTTCTCACTCCACAAAACTATCACACATGGAAGCTCAAGATGTTGCAATTGTTGCAATCTCGAGGTCTTTGGCAACTGTTGGATGTCAACCAACCCAAATTCACTAAAGCATTTGAGCAATTTTTTCATAGAAACAAAATGGATGAGGCTAAAGGACTCATAGGTCTTCATGTGTCTAATAATTTGTTGTTTCATATTACTAAGTGTAAAACACCTAAAGAGGTGTGGGATAAGCTTGTAGAATTGTATGGTAAGGTCAATCAGTTTAGGATCTTGCAGCTTGAAGCCAATCTCACTTCTCTCTCTCCGAATGTTTTTCCCTCTATTCAAGATTTTGTTGCACAGTTCAAGTTGATTTTGTCTCAATTAAAAGGATGTGGTCATGCCAAAGAAGATAAGGAGTGTATTTTCTTGATCATGTCTAAGCTTAGAGGTCCTTTTCAAGTGTTTGCATCTACCTTCTATTCTACTATGGATGCTATGGGGGAAGATCATAAGATGCCTTCTTTTGAGGAGTTTTGTGATCGATTGATGATGGAGTAGGCCAAGTTGATTTAGATAGATGTTCTTCCTAAGATTCATGCTTTAATGGCTCAATCTTCCAAGGGAAAGAGTAAGAATAAGAAGAAGCCCAATAAAAATTCATCTTCAGGTGGTGAGTATCCCTCCAAGCCTAAGGAAAAGATCGATAGAAGGATATTATTCCACCTCCTCCTAACTCAGGTGAGTCATCTTCTAAGTCTAAGAAGAGGAAGGAGAATTGTTAGTTTTGTGGAAAATTTGGGCATAATGATGCACATTGTTTTGTGAGACTAGCAACATTGGAGGAAGCTATGAGGAAGCATAATCTTGCCCTACCTATTTCTTCTTCCTCAGGAAAAGGGAAAACTCTCTTAGCTACGGCTTTATCCTCTACCAGTTCCAATTGGATTCTTGATTCTAGTGCCTCTCATCACATGAATTATACTGTGGATATTCTTGATTCTCTTTCTAATAGTCATACTTCACATATTCTTTTTGGGAACTTTTCTCAAATTCTAGTTTTGGGGACAGGCTCAATTCATATGCAAGATGGTGGCATTGATGATTGTTGTTCCTATTCCTAATATTTCACATAATCTTCTCTTTATCTATCAGAATTGAAATCATCATGATGGAAGGCTTGTTGAGTTCTCTCCTACTGATGTGACCATTTGAGAGATGCAAGATCCTTAGAAGGTCGTTGCTATAGGCACAATTAACTATGCAACCCAATTGTATAGGTTTGATGGATTTGAGTCTTCATCGTGCTCATCCCTTATTGCTCATGCAGATTTTATGAGAAAAAATTGGCATGAACAGTTTGGGAACCTAAATTATAGATATCTTCAGTAGATAAACACACAAAATTTGGTAATTGGTATACCTTAGATCTCTTGTTTAGATGGATTTTGTCACTGTTGTGTGCTTGGAAAGAATCATAGGGATCCTTTTCCAAAGGGTATGGAGACACGTGCTTTAGCACCCCTTGAGTTAGTGCATAGTGATCTTATGTCCTTCCCCACTCCTTCATTTTTCAGGAGCCAAATATGTGCTCACCTTCATTGATTTTTCTAGGTGTACTTGGGTCTATTTTTTGAAGTATAAGGATGAGGTTCTTTTCCATTTCAAGTCCTTCCTTGCATTTGTGGAGAATCAGTTAGGACATTCCCTTCAGAAGATTCACATAGATAATGTGGGGGAGTATGTCAATCAAGCATTTCAGGAATTCTGTCATGCTAGGGCTATTCTTCATCAACACACAATGCCATACACTCCTCAGCAAAATGGTGTAGCTGAGTGGAAGAATAAAAATTTATGGGAGATGGCCAATTGTATGTTATAGTCTAGATCCATGGCTCTCGCCTTTTGGGCAGAGGCTATCAATTGTACCAACTACATTTAGAACCACATGCCCCATAAGGCAGTGCAGAATATGACTCTTGAGGAGTCTTGGTCTCATGTCAATCCTAAGGTTTCCTACTTTAGATTATTTGGGAGTGATGAATGGACATTCATTGCAAATGGTAGGCACAAGGAAAAGGAGAAGAAAAGTTAATGGTTCATTTTTGTTCGCTATTGTGAGGATGTGAAGGGTTATCGGTTGTTTGATCCTATCACTCAAGAAGTTCATTTTTGTCGTGATGTTTAATTTCATGAGCCTTTCACTCTGAAGGATTCTCCATCACAAGCCTCTCCCTCTCTTCTTACTAGTTCTTCAGAGGATGTTGTGCTTCCAGAGGATGACGATGATGATGCTCCTGATGATGTTGTTCCTAATGATGGTATAGATCTTATTATTGATATTACTCAATCTTCTCCTTCTCTGCCACTTGCACCTCATCGACCTTTATGGGCTCATACACTTCTTTAGGATGTTGGCTCTCTTGTAGGTAATCCCACAGCTACACATTGCACTCATTCCCATAGTTCAAGTATTAGTCTTTTGAGTCATGTAGTTTCTACTAATCCTCAAATTTTTTTGGATGCTTTGACTGTTCCAAAATGGGATAGTGTTATGATAGAGGAGTATTCCTCCTTGATGAAGAATCATACTTGGGATTTGGTTCCTCTTCCTAAGGGATGAAAGTTGGTTGGGTGCAAGTGGTTGTATCATACCAAGTTTGTAGCTGATGGTTCTATTGATAAGTATAAGGCTCATCTAGTGGCTAATTTCTTTTCTTAGGTTGAGGGTATTGACTATTCTGAGACATTTTCTCCTATCACAAAGATGGATTCCATATGCCTTGTGCCTTTTATTGTTTCATGCTAGGGTTGGTTAGGGTATCAAATGGATGTGAAGAGTGCTTTCGTGCATGGTGATCTTCATGAGGAGATCTATATGGAGTATCCACTAGGCTTTGTGCACAACCCTTCACTTGTTTGTAGGCTTTGATGTTCATTGTATGGTCTCAAATAGGCTCCTAGAGCTTGGTATGAGAAGATGGATAGTGTCTTCCTTGCTTCTATCCATTCACTAGATGTCACTTTGATCCTAGAGTTTACATTCATAAGCATGGGGGTATCTTCTCATTCTTGTTCTTTATGTGGATGACTTGATTCTCACGGGGAGTTATCCTACCATCATTGAGGATACTAAGTGAGCTTTGATGGGGTGTTTTGATATGATATATCTTGGTTTGTTGCATTACTTCCTTGGTCTTCAAATACATTAGTCTTCTGCTAGTATTTCTATCTTCCAACAAAAGTATGCTCTTGATTTGTTTTAGAGGCTTGGGATGGCTGATTGCAGGCCATCCCCTACTACTTTTTATTTAGGTGTTGTTTCGTCCACCAATTTCACTACTCCATTTGTTGATGTTGTTGGAATATGGCTTCTAGTGTTGTCATTGATGGAAACCTAAGTCATTATTTTGGTCCACAGATCAGGATTTGTTCATAACTGTAGGTAGAGTAAAGAATAGAGTATTACCAGAAGAGAGAATGAAGAACAGGGGACTCAATTAGTACGTCGATCCGTATGCTTCACTGGATTATCATTTTGAGTTGTGGATCTTGTGGAAGGTTGTTAAGTATCATATTATCTTATTGTTAAGTTTTGTGATGTTGCATTAATTAGTGTAAAAGTTAGGAGATCCAACAAGATGATTTTATGTTTATTAGCTCACAATGGTCGACTTAGTGAATATGGCATCTCATAGATATTTGAGGTATATTTAATTAAGGTATCCTATGCTTGAATATATTTTTTTGGGTCCTAGCTATTTCATGGCTGACTTTGATGGGTACGCATCGAATATTAAATGTGGATTGAGCTGACTGTTGGAAAATATTTTTATTTTGCTGAAGCCGACATGAAGCAACTAAATCTTTGATAGTGGATATATATAAGAGATTAGATAATTCATTATGAGAGAGTGAGAGTGAGAGTGTGTTCATTATATTGCGAATGTCAGAAGGGTTATTAAGAATTTTGGCACAGTTAAATCACTTGTGTAGAAGAGGATTGTTGTGAAGCAAATTAAGGTACAACATAATGAAGTGTAGAATCCAATAGAAGGTCTAGAATTAGAGATCTATGAGCCTCACCAGAATTGAAACCAGGAATTTGTAGATGCTACTTTCTCAGTTTTGAAACTCTTTGCTATAATCCAAACATGTTGTAAGGTAGTGAACCTTCCTAATTTGAGCAGTCAGCCCTAGGAAGTGTGCCTGAATGCATGTGCATTCCCCTTTTTCTTTATCATCTTTCTGTGAAATTTTTCCTTTGTATACCGAACCTCTTCTATCCATTTTTTTGTTCTTGTAGAATATAGCAATGTGACCAAATCTATTGCAATTGTAACACACAATATTTATTTTTCTATACCATTCATTCCATTGATTTTCTCTTGATCTACATTGATTAAGAATATGCCCAATTCTTCCACAAGTGTAGCATTTAACTTTCCTTACATTGACAGACATACTTCTGCATTCAATTGACTTATGACCAAACTTATTACAACTAAAACACTGACCAAGAAATGATGGACTAATTGAATTTGTTTTACTTCTAAAATAAGAAGCTATATGACCAAATTTATTACAAGCAAGTAAGTGACCATTAAACTTTTGAGCATTGGGTTGTATTACTGGATACCTTATGCCTTTGTTCATCTGATTTCTTTGTCTAGAATCCTTATGTTCAGATCCAGAGCTTTCTCCCTTCTCATATCCAAGACCTGGCTTGTCATTTGCATCCTTTTATCCTTTAGTCAGCTCATCAAACTTAGAAAAATTGATCCTAAAATTCTCCTTGTATTCATCTGCAGTAGTGAGTTCATCTCTAAGAATAACTATCTATCTTTCAAGCTCTTGTTCATTATTTCTGGATTGTTGTAGTTCAATCTCCAGCTAAATGAATCCACTATTAACTTTGTTAGATTCTTCAAAATGAATCCACTATTATCCTCATTCTTCTTCCTTTCTTCAGTCTCCTTAGTTAGCTCCATCACCATTGATTCCATCTCAAGCTTTAGAGTAGCATTGTCTCTATCAAGCTTTTCACATTCTTTAGTTATTTCTTTTAGGATCTAATTTAGGTGAACCATCTTCCAAGCATTTATTTTCTTTTTTCTTCAGCTAATCATATATTTCATTCCTCTTTTCTCTTGACTAATTGATTTTATCCTTCAATGATTGAATGATTTTTTTTAGCATCCTCAAGATTTCTTTTAATTCCAGGACTTCTACTTTAGACTGATCAAGATCAACAAGTGCCACCAAAATCTATTATTGAAGACCACTAGAGTCCATTGTATTCCAAGATCCACCTCAAGCTATTAAAATTTTGTAGAGGAACCTTGCTCTGATACTAATTGTTGGATTCAAGGAACACATAGAGGGGGGGTGAATCAGTGTTCCTTGAGTCCAATAGATGCTACTTTGTATTGGCAGTTGGTTGGTAGCCTTTTTTACTTAACACATAGTCATCTTGATATTTACTTTGCACTTGGTCTTGTCTCCTATTTCTCTCAAGATCTTCATGAGAGTCATTGGAAGGCACCCAAGTATATCTTACAGTACATTAAGAGCACTACACAGTTTGGAATTCACTATACATCAAGTGCTACTAAGATTGTGGGCTTCACTGACTCAGATTGGGTTGGTGATGTTGATGATCAAAATTCCACAAGTTATAGTTTTGTTTTCTATCTTGGTTCTTTTCCGGTTGCTTGGTCTTGCAAGAAGCAAACTGCTATTGCATTATCATCAACTGAGGCTAACTATCGAGGAGTTGTCTTGGCTATTCAAGAGGTTATTTGGCTTCAACAATTAATGGTTGAGTTTGACTTTCCTATTGATCATCCCACTATTCTTTGGTGTGATAAATAGAGTGCCATCCATATTTTTCGCAACCCAGTGGAGCATCAATGCACTAAGTATAGTGAGATCCACATGCACTTCATTTAATAGCTCATTCAGGATGGTGTTTGATGAGCTTAGGATATGCTCATAATATGAGTATCATGATGTATTTTTAATATCTCTACTTTTATTGCTAATGGATGTTTTAACTCTTTTATTAAATACTTTTTATCTAAAATGGGTAGTATCTTGTAGCAATACATTCCTACATTCTTGCAGCCTAATATCTCTATGTGTCTTATTAATTACCATGTTTGACTTCCCAAATGACTGATATAATGCATATGGTTTTTGAATGATGAAATAGATTTAATATGTGATTAATGAATCTATCATGTTGTTCGCCACACATGTTCTCTTTCACTTTTGTTTCCTTGTGCACTGTAGGTTGTTGAACGGAGCATGAACGAGTCAAGCACAATAGACTTTGGCCTTGTAGTAAAGTCCATTTGCAGCATGGTGTCGAGGAAGTTGTTCCAGCGAAGACTCTCTGACCGAGTCATTGGGAAGAAACCTAAATGATCATTAAATCTGGAAAGAGTGGAATGCTAAATTCTCTCTAGATCGTGTCGAATGGATATGCTTTCATTTATGAGAAATATATTCCTTGATTTCAGGATATACTTATTTCCACATCTTTCTCTGTTAAGTTAGTTAGTTAGTTGCTTTTCTTATAAATAAGTTCTCCTCCTACATGAGGGGGCAAGCATAGCATGTAAGAGTTAGAATTATAATAAGAATCAGAGCTTTTTGTTAGTTTCCATATAAGTAGAATAATGTATATCATTCTGAGTTTATGAATAAAATTTGATGAAGTTCTGAGTTCAATTCTTGCATAACTAGTTGATGCTTGCTAAGGGGTCCCACTTAGTAAGTATCTGTAGTTAGTTAGTTAGTTGTTTATTTTCTGTTGATCATAAGTTAGATTTCATTCTTGAAAAGTTTCAGTTTAAACTCAGTCTTATATTGTTCCTACAACATCGGGAATCCATCCCTGTGTTTGTTCCTCCAGCATAAGACCAGTTCATAGTTTGTTTCTTAGTTATAGTTATTATGATTTCTGCTTTGATTAAGTTTAGAAGGCTTCAAAATACATTCCTATAGCATAAGTAGAATTCCTTTCACACATTTATTTCTGGTAAATCATGACTGAAACTAGTTCTTAGTGCACATACAGTATTGCTCCACTTCAAGTATACGTTCCCTAGTTTGATAAAGTAAATGAACGACCATAAGAAGATATTAGTCGCCTGCTAGAATGTCCAATTCCTAGGATAGGATTTGCCGTGACTTTTATATCCTTTTGTGGACATGACCATTTTTGGTGCCGTTGCCGAGGATAGTGTCAAGCTAAGAACCTATCATAGTCATTGTTAGCAGTAGTTTAGTCTATTATTCAAACATTTTCAAATTCCTTCAATTCACCATTCATTCTATTGCATGCATAGAAAAAGAGACGCTCTAGGAAGATTCCTCCCTGACCTTCCATTCATTGATAACAATCCTGAACTAGCTTATAATCTATTTGCTCGGAAGGAGACGACCAAGATATCAATCCATTCGCTGAAAACCTGTTTGTTGAATTGCCATTTGACCCAGCTGATGAAGAACCTAAAGAAAATCCATTTGCTTTGATACTCCATCAAGCAAATATGGCACAAAATCCACCTAATCAACCTCCTGCTTTTGAGTTTCCCATCGTTGCCCAGCAAGATAATGATAACCTTAAAAATATTTCTTCTTCATTACTTCCCAAGTTCTATGGACTAGTTACAGAGGACCCAAAAAAATTCTTGTTTGAGTTTGATATCCTCTGTCATAGCTATGATTACACTTCAAATGCTCACAGGCTGAAGTTGTTTCCTGATACTCTGAAAGAAGGAGCTCCTAGATGGTTCATGAGTTTGGGAAGGGGTGTTGTTGATTGTTGGGCAACCATGCAAACAAAATTTCTTGAGAAATACAAGGAATATTGTAAGAGTGGTAGTAAGGGGGATGATATATTTAGAATTCAACAAAAGAAGGATGAAATCCTAGAAGACTATATCTCAAGATTCTTGTTTTCCCTAAAAAAGAATTTAGACCATACTCTTAATGAAGAATCTCATAAACTAATTTTCCTAAGGGGATTCAGTGACACCTGTATAGATGCCCTGGACCTGATGGGAGAAGGAGATATAACCCAACTACCTTGGGATGATATCAAGAAAATATGTCTCAACTACTCTCGAGCAGCTATTAAGAAGGGTAGAGGTCATCGATCCACAATGGGAAAGTCTTCTATTAATGAAGTTTCACGAATGGAGATCACAAATTTTCTATCTGACTTCAAGTAGGATATCATAAACAATATGGCTACATAGTTGGATACTCTGCAAGCTCAGAAGAAACATGAAGAAGCTAAAGCAATCTTGGCTTAGTTTTGTCCACATTGTAAATAGAAGAAATGGAACTGCAGATGTAAGATAGTGGCTAACCTAGAGGCTAAGCAATTACCTACTGATTTCAAGATGGTAGAGAGTGATGATGACCAAGTATTCTTCATCACACAAAGGCGACCATGGGCTCAAAGACAAGGTATGCCTCAAAATCCTTTGACTTTTAGTAATCATTATTCTAGTTACAATAACCAATGGAAACCTACATATGGCCCAACACCACCTTGGAATACTTCTCAACCACACTAGCCTAACTATCAGAGCCCTCAATGGTAATCTCCTCAAGGAGGTTGGCAGCAGCCATATGGACAATGGACTCCACCCCTAGGTAACTGGCAGCAGAAGCCTCAATGGAGAAGTCAACAGCAATGGCAAAACCAATCCTCTGGATCCTTGTAGCCTTAGCAGCCAAAACCTCCAACTCTCATGCCACCTCCTGTAGCACCTGCAGCAAATACTAGGCCTCCAAAACAAACCCCTATGCCTGCTCAACCATTGTCAAATCCTAATAATAAGCAGCAACAACAACAACAACCCATGTATTTTGCAGAATCCAATCAGTATCCATCCTATGCCCTGAATATTCATGATATCCATCTCTGGTCTGGAACCACTCTCCCTACTCCATAGCCACCTATAATTATAGAGATTCCAAATTTTGCTTTTGAACAACATACTGATCCTGCAAAACATATACCTGTTTCAGATATTGTCTCTAAGGAACCTATCCTGCTGCATCAGGCCAAACTGCCTTTTCCTCAGAGGTTGCAAATTACTACATCCAAGTCTATGGAAGAGCCTACCTTTGATATTTTGGATTAGCTAAAGAATATACACATTCAAATTCCTCTTTTTCAAGCTATTAAAGATGTCCCAATTTATGGAAAAGCCATTAAGGAGGCTTGTTTAAAAAAATTGGGAAGAAAAAAAAAGGATCCCCAAACCATCCATGTTCTAGGATAGTTGGCAGATATTATGTTAGGGAAGGTAGTCATTCCAAAATATACTGATCCTGGGAGTCCTATGGTACAAATAAATATAAATGGCCAAATAGTAAAGAATTTTTTGATAGACCTTGGTGCAGCCATCAATGTAATGATCAAGCATCTTGTAGGACCCTAAATCTGCATTGGATCAAAAACAAAAACCATTAGTATTGTTAGTAAACCAAAGCAAACAAAAGATCCCCTATAAGATTCATCTAATCACAAGAATGATACCAAAGAAACAAGCAAAACATAGAAAGGCATCATTCTAATGATCAAACTAGCATCTTATAGTGGATTGGTGTCACATGTGCTAGTGACCCTTTCCCAATCCTTGATCAATAGCTAAAATGATGATGTATTGCAATGGAGATGAAGAACAAGATTATTTCTCAAACCAAGAGAGTAACCTTGCATAAAATTGTGGATCCATGAATGAGAATGAAGGCCTTATTTTATAGATTTTCTTGATGATAGATTGGCCAAGATGGTGAATGTGGGACTAAAGATCCTCTAATGAGAAGATGACACTTGTCAAATGATGATAGGTCAATGGTTGTGCAAGATTTGGGAAGAGTGCCCATGAGAGGGAGAATTTTAATTCAAATTTTCAATAAATGCTGAGTTTGACTTTGGAAGGGGACATGTAAGAGACATGTAAGGCCTCATAAATGCTCTGTTGGGTGTACATGTCCACTTGGGGGGAGATTCAAACTTGGAGAATATTCTCCCTTTATACCAAGTTGAAAATAAAGATTTTGATAAATCAATTAAATGCAATTTCATGTGCAAGTGGCCAAATCTAGAGAATGCAAGTGGGTGAGATTAGTATTTAATCAGGGTTAGATTAAATAGATGATGATTATGTTAGTTTAATACTGATTAGGTGAGTTTGACTTTCATGATTTAAATAGTTGATTTATTTAAATCAGAAAAGGATGAAATATGGATTGGATTTAATTAAATAAATGTTTGATCTATTTAATTAAAGGGATGATGTTTGATTTATTAAAAGAGGCATTGATAATGTTTATTTGATAAATGACCTTAGGAAGTGAGATTATTTAATGAATGGATGAAAGTGATGAATGGGCAATGAGACCTAATTTGACTAAACTCGATCGAATGCATAATGTTAATTTTGCATTCTCCACATTTTTCCTTTGAAGCAATACTTGTTATGCTGGGTTCCCGGAAGAATAACTTGCCGCCATCAAAAATTAAATTTTTTGATTTTCGATGCCCTAAAGCGGAAAGTACACTGGTACATTGCCCCCTCGAGAGATTGAGCAAAAAGATTCGATTTGAGGGTTGATCTCACGATAAAGAGGTTCAAAATGGACGGTTATGGACAATGATGCAAA
>VDFB02125067.1:0-13083 GCA_007258455.2 Sequoia sempervirens | reverse complement strand
TAAATATATATGATTACCAATGTTTTCTCTGTTTTTAAAATAATTTATTATTTAAATATATAATTAATATATTTAATATATATATGTTATATATATATTAATTTCTTGTAAAATATATATATATATATATATATAATATATATATATAATATATATATATTAGAATGTATTTATATTATATTTGTAAATAATAAAGTAAGGTATTATGATTTAATTCTGAAATTCAAAATATTAAAGTAAATATTTAAGTATTAATTATAGATATATAAATATGCGTAATAACATATACGTCGAGTATATGCATTATTATATGTATATTTTATATAAATATAATGATATTTGAATATCACCACTATAAGTTATTTTTGCAATGTATATGTGTTTATTATCATTATGAAAAAAATTTGCATTATGATTAAATGATCAAGTGTAGATTACGAAAATATTTGCAACGCGTTAGACCACACTTATGTGATTGTGCAAGAATTTATTTTATTTAATTTGATTAGTGCACTAATGCGTTGAGTGAATTGGATTTACGAAATCCTAATGTAGCATACTTTATATTGCTTGTGAAGCTTCCTCTTGGTGTGGGGCAGTCTAGTCAGTACTTTGTAAGTCTTCCAGATAGGATTTTCTTTTATGTGTTTTGGGGTTGCTGTCATGTCAGTCGACCTTGTTTGCCTTGGGTAGTGCTTAATTTGTGTCCCATGTTGTACCCGGTTATCATGAACGGGCTACGTTGACTTTATGTCGTGTTTAGGGATTCATTATCCCTAGGTTGCACTTGAGTACCCTTTGGTGGTGGCATAGTTCCACGTGTTGTCTTAGAGAAGTGGCTTGCATTGAGGGCCGGCACACAAAGTGGTGCCAGAGATCTCAATGTAAGTTGGTTAATTCAGTGAAAACTTAAACCAATTAATTAGTATAGGTGGTACCAACATTTAAAAAGATTAATTTTGCCTCGCTCATGGACGCAAGTGCTTGTATAGACTTGGGATGAGATGAGAAGGCTTGGAATGGCAAGATCATTATCTTGTCCCTTTGAAAGATAAAATAATTCGCATTGGTTTGCATGTGGGCCCGGGAGTCGATAGAGGTTACCAGGATATCCCGAGATGGGGGTTGGGACCTAGGAAGACTTGCCAGGATATCCCATACGACATTGTGATGACACTTCTCCTAAGTCAACATTATGTTTGTATTCGTGATGTGATTCATTTACTTAAAATATTGAAGCATTGTAACCTTTGTGTCATGTGATGTCATGTTCGTATCTTTTCAGTTAGTCATGTTGCCTATGTTTAGAGGTTGTTGGTCTTGACCTGAAATCCTTGTTACTATCTCCTAGCATGGGGGGTGAGCCTTCGGGTATCACTTGGTTGGGTGGAACGTGCACCTTACTCCGTTGTTTTTTTGGCGTTTGCTTATGTGGACGATACTTTCGTGTTGGAGAGCTGCGGGATCCAGTTGCTACCTTGGTTTCATTTATGTTAGTTGCTCTTGTATTTTATTTACCCCTCATTGTTATCGAGGTGGAAATTGTAATAAGCAATCATGTTATTGATTTACCTCATTCTGGGAATGAGTGATGTAATTGTAATTGTATAACTTTTATTATTGGTAACCATGAAGGATCTCATGGTCTTAAATGATGGAATGTATGTGCTTTAATTATTTAAGTGAATGTTGTTATGTTTCATTTCATGCATGTTGTTTTAATTTGTGATTTAAATAATCTTTGTCTCGTAACCTTAGGGGATTGTTGGCTTTGTGTTGTAATCTTACATGTATTTGTAATTAAAAAACAAAAAAAATTGTGTATTTGTTTAGTAGTTTGCAACTTCCCCTAGGGTTGCGTGGCGGGGCATTACACAATGCATTACCTATGTATTCATTGCTTGTGTAAGCACTAGCCTATCCACAAAGCTCTAGATGTTTGTAAAATTTTATCTTGCACAATTTTCATTTAATAGACTATTGTTTCTAATCCAACAGTTACACCATTTAATCCATTAAACATGCATTGAATGCTTCAGTACCTACCACTCTACTGCCAAAGTTGGTATAATTTTCTTGAGTGGCCACTTCTCTATTAGCAAAGCTCACAAAATTTATATTGAATGCCTCAATGCTCGCAAAAACATATCGTGTTGGTCTACTTTGTTGCAAATTTGAGAAAATTATTGGATGTGCATTTGATATGGGCATCAGTCGATTTGATATGTAGCATTTTACTTTGTTTACTATGTTTCAATTGCAAATAGGAAGACTACAATAGTAACCTACCTTCGTAGGATTTCTAAGTTAGGTTTTGTTTAAAGGGAATATGTCCATTGAATAAACATGTGCATATATTGTCTACAAAGTTAACTCAACATCTTAAACCACAAGAACATTCAAAAATTTCCTTGATAAATATGATATGCTCATGCCAATAGAGGGAAAAAATCGCAATCGTTGATAAAGCAACACTCTGTCAAACTAAGGTTACAATACTAAACAAGTGTAAACATAAAGGCTTGTGTATGCTCCATCATATAATAATGTTGACTTGATACAAATTTTCCCATCGGTTCATGCATTACAGTATAATCTGCAAATCATGGGGAAGATATTTTCTAAATCAATTGTTATACCTGAGTAAACTTGGTAGTCTATTATTAAATAGGATGCAAGCCCTTCGAATAAAGTTCTTATTAACCAGTGAAGCCTTTTCCGTTAGTTTTGTTGCCTTCTTTCTAAGAACTAGGGAAAATTGTTCACGGTTTTCTAATGGAACCTTTTAATAGCTCAATAGATTCTTCTTTCCCTTGTCTTGATACAAGTGCATGTATGCGACTACAACTAGAAGTATTTCTTATTACCAAAAGGCCTAATCACACAAATGACCACAGTAGATGACATATGTTATCTAGCATATTAATAGGGAACAGTCGAGGCCAAGGATCTGGTAAATATTGTAATTGTTTCATTTGTAATTGACGAACAATGAACAAATGAGAATTAGCACATGGAAAACTGAATGCTTTGAGCAAAGTCTTGTCTATTGCAAAGGCATTAAATGCATTAACTACGTATTCATTGCTTGAGTGGCCAATAGCTTATCAACAAAGTTCACAAAATTTGAATTTAATGTCTGAATGTTTAGAAAAATTTATCACACTGGTCTGTTTTGTTCCAAATTTTAGCAAATTTTTGGATGTGCATTTGATAATAGCGCAATGAAATTCTATAATTTATGTACTATTCAGTTATTCCTATCATAATTCCTATCTGTTTACTATCGTTCAATTGCAAATGAAAAAATTGTAACAATGCTCTGCTTTCATAGCATTTCTAAGCTAGGTCTAGTATTTAGGACATTTTCCCATTAATTGTAACAATGCTCTGCTTTCATAGCATTTCTAAGCTGGGTCTAGTATTTATGAAATTTTCCCATTCAATTAACATATGCATATATTGTCTACAAAGTTAACTTAACATCTTAAACTAACACATCAAACAATTGCAATAGCAACCTGGTCTAACTTCTATACTAACTTGCCTATTGGAAAAATCCCAAGGACATGAAATTCTTATTGGCAGCAAACCATAGAGCAAGCCTTGAATTTCTACAAGCTATCACGTATGCATTGTCCATTTTCATATTTCCATTCATGAAATTTTTCAAATTTTAAACATTGGTTTAGTACAAACATGAAAAGTTCATCAATCTAGTTAATAATCAGAAAATGGGCAAATTGGATGTCATATTGCCAAAATTAAATGAGAGAGGATTTTCTAAAAAAATAGTATTTTAAAATTGGAGATTTTCTAGTAACAAAACATAGATAATGCAGTGAACATGTTTTCCAAAACAACAATAAATTGTTGTAAAATAGCCCAACAGTAGCTTTCCAATGCTTTTGCACAGTTTTAGAGTTTACATTGTTTTTTTAGTTTTGAGAGAATAAAAGATTCAATGTATAATAACTTTGAGGATCATTTCAAACAAATTCAAATGGCTGCGATTATATTGTTTATAAAGGACTTGAAGAAGTGAACTGTATCAAAAACTCGTAATTGTAGACATGCAAAAGTAGGTGCACAACTACCAATTACTTCAGGATGTTAATTTTGAAAATAATGTACACACATGTTTCCTAAACACTAAAGCTAACTTAGGAACTAGAGTAAATTGAAGTTAATACACAAGCTGTGGTAAATGGATAAAGCAATTAGCATATGCTATCCAACTCATAAACATGAAACAGGTGAAACTGAGAAGTAGGTTACATATGCAATTGTTTCCTTTGGAATCCAGACATAGTAAACAAATGAGAATTACAAAGGGGAAAACTGTATACTTTGGAAAACGTCTTTCCAACCATGGAGGCATTTAATGCAAGAGCTATAGATTGATCAACAAGCATACCATATCCAATGTACATTTCACAATTGCAATAGCAACCTTCCCTGATTGCAACAATAACTTTTCTTTGAGAAAAATTCCATGCGCATCAAGTGCATGATGACAGTAAAGCTAACACAATGTGCATTCAATTCTTAATTTTCTCGTTTGCAATTGTAATACTTACTTTTCCAATCAAATTTGATTGTCTTGGAGCAGGTCTACTATTCATTTTTGTTTAAGTAATTTAGGAGAATAGGACACTAGAAAATATTTAATCGTTGGATGCAAATTGCACAAGGTTTGTTAGTGGGCTGGTTGGCACTACAACAATGAATACATGATTAATGCTCTAGGTCTATTATTGATATTCGTTTAAGAAAAATAGGAGAGTAAGAAGATACTATAAATTATGGGAAATATTTAACTAATGAATTACATATCCCATGATTGCAATTATGCATATCTCTGATTGCAAAAGCAACTTGCTATAGAGTGAAAAATAGTTTCATGTTTATGAATTACATGGCATGTCATACACTATGCCCATTTGTTTCTTTGGGAAGTCAAATTCTTGAACTAGCATTCTCCTTTATTGTTCACAACTCTTCCAATACATAATTGTCAGACACATTGGAAGAATTAAATTTCAATACAAACAAAGTGGGATAATGATACAAGAATCTGACCTTGCAGCTTGTTGAAGAACCAAGTCTAATTGCAGTGATATAGATCTTTGTCCTACACTTCAATTGCAACCAATGGTTCCTATTACAGGTACAATTCAAACAAATGAGCACATCCCATGACATAGAACATGCTATTCATAAACATGAAACAAAGGAGTGCACAAAAATATTGCCAAATATTCAAGAATTAAATCCAAACTGTGTGAGCTTTGTCACTAAAAATGGGCTCAATGCATTTTAATTTTCTCATTTGCATTTGTAATACTCACTTGGCCAATCAAATTTGATTGTTTTGCAGTAGGTCTACTAATAATTCTAGTTTTAGAAAATTAGAAAAATACGGGAACATTATATACTTAGGATTCATGGGAATATTTTTCATGTTTGAAAACCATGATTTATCTCTTTTGCTATTGGTTGAAGTAGGTCTACTATTCATTTTTGTTTAAGTAAATTAGGAAATTAGGACATTATATATTCTGAAAAATATTTAATCATTGATGCAAATTGTACAAGCTTTGCCAGTGGACTCCTTAGCACTATAGCAGTGAATGCATCATTAGTACACTAGGTCTATTATTGATTTTCATTTAAGAAAATTAGGACACTAGGAAGACATTATAGATTTTCACAAATATCTAACAAATGAACTGCATATCCCATGATTACAATTATGCATATTTCTGTTTGCAAAAGCAACATGCTTATCAACAAAAAAAAGTTTCATGTTTATGAATTACATGGCATGCCATTCACTATGCTCATCTGTCTATTAGGAAAGTTAGATTCTTGAACCAACATTCTCCTTTATTGTTCACAAATCTTTTAATACATAATACTTAGACACATTGGAAGACTTAAATTTTATTGCAAAGAAAGTGGGAGAATGATACAAGAATTTGACCTTACGGTTTCTTGTTCAAGAACCAAGTCTATTTTCAACCATATAAATCTTTGTCCTCCACTTCGGTTGCAACCAATGGTCCGTGTTACAACTGCAATTTAGAAAAATGAGCATAGTCCATGACATACAATATGCTATCCATAAACATGGAACAAAAAAGCACACAGTAATTTTTTCAAAATATTTAAGAATTGAATCCAATCTGCGTGAGCTTTGTCGCTCAAAATGCACTCGATGCAATTGATACATAACACTTGCAAATGAATCAAAGTCTATAATCTAGACACTTCTGATTTTATTTCTATAGACAATACTTTCGTTATTAACTTTCTCATTTGCATTTCTAATACTTGGCCAATCTAATTTTGTTTTCTTGCAGTAGGTCTACTATTCATTTTAGCTTAAGTAAATTAGCAAAACACGGGAACATTATATACTTGGGATTAATGGACATATTTTTTGGAGCAAGTCTACTATTCATTTTTGTTCAAGTAAATTAGGGAAATAACACATTATATATTTTTCCAAATATTTAATCTCTGCATGCAAATTGCACAAGCTTTGGCAGCGAGCTAGTTGGCACTACAATAGTCAATACATTAAATCCAAACTATATGAACTTTGTTACTGCAAATTTGCTCATTGCACTTCATACACAACCTTTGCTAATGAATCAAATTCTATAATATAAACATTTATACTTTTATTTCTATAGACAACACTTGAGAACATATTTTTTTTGTTTGAAAATTATCATTTATATCTTTCTATTTTCTTTCAAGTAGGTCTATCATTCATTTTCATTTAAGCAAATAAGCCAAACTGAACAACACAATGAATTTTTGCAAACATCTAGTCATTAAATCCAAATTTTACAAGCTTTGCTGCTAGGTTAGTTCCTATCAAAGCAATCAAGCCATGGTTAATGCATTGTAAGCCTCCACAATGAACAAGATCTAAAGTAGTATTGCTTTATGTAGAAACAACAAACTACTATACTAATGCATCAATCAAGAGACAAATTTGTTCCAAGTCTACATTCTCACATATTCACATGTAACACTCTGGCCATTCTCACTATCCATGCACTCAATTGCCATCTAGAAGGTATGCAACACAAGAAAGCATAAAAAAGCATTCTGTTTACACTTGTTCACCATTGACACACTACAAGGTATTGAGATTGCTCCATAGTACCATACCACTAGCCTCAACATATTGTGTTTCTCAAGGAAATTTTTGATGTTTCCCTTCCTTAATGCATCACTTTAATGGTTTGATACTGTAGACATCCAAATTGGACCACTTCCATATGGTCAAATCCCCCTCCCTTATCCATCTATTTCATAAATATTAATTAAATAACTTATTTAATTAATGTTTCTCCTTTCCCTAAGGTTCCTAAAGTATTTAATTTTAAAATTAAATAAATACATCAATTTATTTAATTTGGTCATTTAGCCTTTTGGAATTTAAATCAATTTTAAATTCCTCTTTTTCTCTCTCCTTGTCACATCCTCCATAACCTTCTTCTAATTTGGATTAGTGTAATTAATCCATGATTAGGATGTGCACACCTTTAATCAGGATTAATGTCACATCCTCCATATTTGTTCACTTGCCTCTAATCCCTCATTAATCTCTTAATCACCTATTTGCACAACCTTAATCTAATCCCTTTGCTACATTTAGCATACCCTTTTGGTCAACCTTCACAATTTACGCATTTAGCCTAGACCCTCTTCCCCATGTGAATTTAAAATTCACATTTATCCCTCCAAGACTCTCCTCTTCTCCATGCAATTTGTTAGGAGTTCTAGAACTCCTCACTTGTCACATTAGTCACATGGGGTCAAGAACCTTCCATTATAAGGACCTTGTCTTATCCACAAGATACTTTTCAGCTTCCTTCATAAGAACCTTGTCTTATCCACAAGGTGCTTCTCATGTGAATTTAAAATTCACATTTATTCTCTCAACCACCTTATCCCTTCCAATCATGTGAATTTAAATTTATCTCTCCAACCACTTCTCTCTTCCCCATGGATTTTTTTGAGGAATACTAAAATTTTTCATGTCACTTTCCTCCCATATGGGAACAAGAATTTCCTTTTTGAAGAAATTTTCTCCTCATCCCAAGGTACTTGAAAGTACCTCCACCTCACATGTCCTTTTTCCAACTCATTTGTCCTTGTGACACTTCATCCTCCACATGGCAAGATGTGAGGGCTTGTGAGTCCTCAACTCACCACAACCCTTCATCTTTCCCATATTGGCAAGATCTCAACCGTTCAATTCTCTAGAGAAATCTCCCTTAAAATGGAAGATTTTATTTTCATTTCTCTCATTAGGCATTCACACATTTTGCAATTCAAACATTCAAGTTCTAGCTCTAGCATTTACATTTGCATTTACAAAACCTCCATTGTTGCATGTTTTGAAGCTTTCATCTCTTGCACTTGCATTCATCCACCCAACTACCCACATAGCTCATTGCATTCCTCATCTCGTTTAGAGTATTTTGAATCCATTTGCATCACATTTTTCCATCAAGGAGCATACAAAACATCAATTATCAAAGGGCCAACCAAGGAGCAACTCTTACAAGGTAAAAATATGCTTTCTTTATCTTTATTTTTGTTTGAGTTTAACATAGCCCTATCTTGAGGTGTTTTAGTGTTGTTTCCATCTTTTTGCATTTTGTTTTGCATCACTTAGGATAGGTAAACTTCACAGATCACATTTCTGGCATGCCTAGTGGGACCCACAGATGGGTCATTTTACTTTTATGTTTGTTGTTTTTTGATATTTTGTAGGTTTAGGTCACACAGAGGCAAACTTGACCCTAACAGGGGCGACCTTGCTCTGAACAGGGGCAAACCTGCCCAAGGATAGGTGAACCTTCCCAAGGACAGGAGACCCTAACCTAAACAGAGGTGACCCTGCCTTGCAGAGTCACTCCTCTGAGCAACAGGACCCAAGTTTATTATTTGTTTTTTGCATAGGGGTGAACCTTCCCTATAAAGGGGCAAACCTACCCTAACAGGGGTGAAGTTGCTCTGAACAGAGGCTTCTGGAAGGTAAAAAAATGCTTTAAAATTCATTTCTAGGATCTATTTTCTATCATTTTGATTAATAGTGACCCCCTAACTCGTCATATTGGTGATTTTTTAAGGTTTACTAATATTTTGTGTAGCTTGTTTCACACTTGTTGAAGACGCAAGGATAAAACTTCTAACATATTTGCTACATGATGAAGGGGACCAATTATTAGTCAGTTTGTTTACTTTCTATTTTTATATTAGGAACATATTCTAACTAGGGGGAGTCAACATATTGTTTTTTGTGTTTGAAAGTTCTTTGTGTCACCCAAGAGGCACTATCTTGTTCATGCTTTCCCCTTGCACTTCGTGTAAACCTGGGGAGTAACCGAAAACGGTTAGTGTTCTCTTTTTAGCGGGACCTGCTTGGGGATTTCATCACCCCAAGGGATGATCCCAACTACGCGTACCGATGCGGTATACAAATGGGGGAGAGCCAAAGTTGTACCCCAATCCAATCACGTCGTGTTTGGCAGAGCATCGAAGCTAGGGTGATGCCTAGATAGACATGAAGAGTTGGTCTGAGTTTTCAGTATCTCACTAGGGTTCCCGAATCATGCTTGTGATGGGTTGGTGTTCATGGTTGTGCCTCATGTACCGAGAGTATATTGAGGACTCTCTAGTTTCCTTGTCCAACCTAGTTAAAGGACTGTGTTGGCCATACCCTTCATACAAATCTTAGGATTGTGCTGCTTGACCTATCTTTTTTGTGTGAAACTAGTGAATTTCTGTTGAGTCAAGTCAACCTTACCCTTTGCTTGTTGTTTGTTATGTTTCTGGTCCTTTTCCATAGCTGTTTTCACATAAGTCAAGTTTAGGTTTCTGCACAGAGGCGACCCTACCCTGAACAGGGGAAAACCAACCCTACATAGGGGAAAACCTATCCTCTGTCTCAGTCATTTCTCAACCCGTTTATGTTAGAATTGTCTATTTTTTTGCCAAATAGGCAAACCTTCCCTGAACAGGGGTGAACCTGCCCTGCACAGGGGCGAACCTGCCCTCTATCTTAGTCATTTCTCAGCTTGTTTATGTCAGAATTGTCTATCTTTTCACCAAATAGGAAAACTTTCCTTGAACAAGGGTGAACCTGCCCTTTGTCTCAGTCATTTCTTAGTCTGTTTTTGTCAGAATTATCTATCTTTTCAACAAATAGACAAACTTACCCTGAATAGGGACGAACCTGCCTTAAGTTGGGTGAACCTGCCCCAAGTTGGGTGACCCTACCCTAAGTTGGGCGATTTTGCACCTTGAACAGCCAGTTTTTCCTTCCATTCAACCATTTTGGGTACCCGTTTACCCATTCTGAGCATCTGTTTACTCGTTTTGAGCATCTGTTTCCCTGTTACGAATGTCTGTTTGCTCATTCCGACCATCTGTTTTACCTATTTTGACCATCCATTTCCCTATTTCGAACGTCCGCTTCCCCATTCTGAAGATCTGTTTTCCCATTCTAAGTACTCGTTTACTCATTTCGAGCATCCATTTCCCATTCTGACCATCTGTTTACTCATTCCAAGTACCCGTTTCCTCATTCTGAGTACCCATTTTCCTATTCCGAGCATCCGTTTACCCATTCTGACCATCAGTTCAGTCGTTCTAAACATCCATTTTCCCATTCTAAGTATCTATTTCCCATTATGAGCCTCCATTTCCCTGTTTCAAGCATCTATTTTCCCATTTTGATAGTTCATTTGACCCTCCTTTTTGATTTAGACAAGTTTGAAAGTCAAATTGGGTGACATTGACCTCTAGATAGGTGAACCTAACCTCTAGATAGGCAAAGCTAACCTCTAAATAGGCGAACCTGACCTCCAATTAGGCAAACCTGACCTCCAGTTGGGCGAACCTGACCTCCAGTTGGGAAAACTTGACCTCGAGATAGGTGAACCTAACCTCTAGATAGGTGAACCTAACCTCTAGTTGGGCGAATCTGACCTCTAGATAGGTGAACCTGACCTCTAGTTGGGTGAACCTGACCTCCAGTTGGGAAAACCTGACCTCCAATTGGGAAAACCTGACCCCTAGTTGAGTGATCCTACACCTTGGTTAGATGAGTCTGATCTTTATTCAGTTATTCCGCATCTTCTGTTCACTCATGCTTTGCATCTGTATCATCTGAATCATATAGGTACATCATAAAAATTCTCTAGATTGCATATCCCCCATCGTTTTCTCAATCCAAATCCTTTGAACTTCTCTTGAAGTTATTATCTAAATTGACCTAGGTGTCTGAATTGATGCTCATCCTTCAACATCTGCTTAGGATCGTCATCCATCCTAAGTCAATTATCATCATTCAGCCCAATCAATCCACCTTCATCTCAAGTTGGATTTGGTGCCATAACCATCTATCTATCCTTAATCCAATCAACCAACACCTTAAGTCACCTAGGGTGATTTCTGAACTTGGTTTAGAATCCCTTTTGTTATCTTATCTCATCCATCATCTAATCTTACCAATTATTTCATCGACCAAACTTATCCAATCTAATCTTTATCCAATCATCCAATCAATCTAATCTTATCCTTATCCAATCATCCAATCAACTGATCCATTATCATATCCAATCAATCCTTCAATTTTCATTTAGGTCATCTCTGCATTGCATCTTAGAGTTCAACCGCATCTTAGCTCACCTAGTATTTTTTCACTTTCATGCCCGTTTAGACTCGATCACAAGCCAAGAAAAAAATGGCCGAACAACAAGCCCAAGGTTCCCACCTAAATATTCCTCATGATCCCAACAACACTACAACATCCCACAAGATCTCAACAACGGTGCAAATATCCCTCAAAATCCCAATAATAGTGCATCATCATAGTCCAATACTGACGTCCAAAACACCTCACCACCTGGAGATGAGAACATGGTTAATCAGCTCGAAGTCATCGTTGACGAATACCTAAGCCATCCCACTAATGTTCAGATGACGGATCACCTCCTCAACGAGCGTGGGGATAAGATTCTCTCTACTTTGATCATGAAAGGAGTCAAACCACCACCTAATTTTAGTATGTCAGATTATACCGACGCCTAGTCCCTTCCTACATCACAAGATCCACAGAAAAATGTTCTAGGAAATTCATATATTCCCAAAGGTCCACCTATAGAGAATTGGTATTATCTTGAGTTCGAAAATGTTGTGATGAACCAAGTCCCTAGTTATCCTTGCCTCCCATCCACAACCTCTACAACACCACCTAATCCTAATGACCCCCATGCTTATGGCATGCTACAAAATATTTCAACTGCTCCGCCACTTCCACCTCAACATCCTGGTCAACCACCTATCAACACTAGGGGCACTCCACTTCTTGCATTGATGCCACCTCCAAGATCTATGCCTGTTGGCAATCTACCACCACTCCATCAAGGTAATATCCCTACATTTCAACAACCTCTCCTTAATCTTCATCAATCCATGGTGATGCAAGCACCACCACAACATACTACTACCATTGATGTTTCATCTCAACCACCCCATCAACAACCTCTGCAACAAAATGTCACAATCCTGCAAAAAAATGTTACCATCCTGCAGCAAAACGTTTTGATTCCTCAGTAGCACACTACTATTCCTACACAACCCCCACATTAAGTCACACAAACTACATCACAGCCACTGTAACCACCCCATGGAGCTTTCACAATGGTCCCACAACAACATCACATCCCATCTCGCCCACTTTATCAACAACCCCCACAACAACAACAACCACACCATCGTACACACGTTCCCATGCAAACACAACTAAATCCTCTCACGCAATATCTTTACCACCCATCTAGTATATACACTGCTTATGCTGCTACGTCCAATCCTAATTAGAATATCCATGTGGCCTCTCAAAATCCACCACGAACTCAACCACCACTTTACACTAATCCTCCACAATCACACACGAACCCATACCAATAGTCATCTAACCCGCAACCACCTCAGTATACTACACAACAACCCAACGTTGCATACAATTATCAACCCAATCCATAC
>VDFB02125063.1:0-16768 GCA_007258455.2 Sequoia sempervirens | reverse complement strand
GGAACCATCTTTCTGGCGATATCTCGTTTTCCCGGGATTTCGAGCACCGTGATGCCTCTGCTAAGACAAAAAATTGTTTCTGAAATCAAGTTAGAGGTATATGAGGGTCGATTGACGCCACGCCAGCGCCGCATCAATGCAATTATCCTCATGAGCAGCAAATTGATGGTCAGTTCTGCCACATCGTGAAAAATTGGCCCCGCAAAGAAAAATTTGGTCCCTCGTCATAAAGCGCCACTGTGGGTCGGGCGTAATAGTGCTGGCGATCCCCCGTCCTCCTATAGGACCTCGCTAGAGAGGGGTTGCCTCTGGGACAGGTGGGTCGGTGCAGCACCGGCCCCCCATAGACCTGCCAGTTAGCCATTGGGGCTCACTGCAATGGGCTCAACCCGGTAAGTTGGTGGTCGCCGCCTACCGGCTACCGCCACTCCGTGGCCACCGGCAGCCGATGGCCGCCTACCTTCTATGGGTTGCACAAAATGTTTAAAAATTGCAAAATATATATATATTTTTCAAAAATGTGCTCGATTCAGGAAGGCTGGGAGGCCGAGTGGCCCCCGCATAAAATTTTTTGCTCTCCTAGGATCAACTCCACTAAAATGACAATTTGATAGGCTTTCTAGGATTTTTTGACGTCAACGCGATGGCAATGTCCGCTTATTCCATAGGTGTCCCAAAAATAGGCTACCCCTAGATCTTGCAGAAAGGATGCATGTGGAAACCCTTGCACTTGAAACTCACAGAGAGGCCATATCTTCAGATCACGAACAAGCAGCTGCAGGTCTGGAGCTCTGATACCATGTTAGAATCCAAGATCACCTACATGCAAGATGGATACCTGTCACATGCAAAAGATATGAAGAACCAAAAAGATGTTCTCTAAACCTCAAAGTGTAAAATGAATTAAGAGAATCAATCATTACAGAGAGATCAATCCTTATGAAGGGAGGACTAATAAACCCTAAAAGGAAACCTAAATGAAACCCTAGTGTGCACACTTAATAATTAATAATTAATTAATTATTAATGTGCCTAACTTTAGCTTAAGTAACAAAGAGGAATAAGTGACTTAATTAATTAATCAATCCGATATAATTAATTAAGCATAATGACTTAGTAAGACGTGCTTTATAGACATCTACGTGACCGCACTCCATTCTGATAGATTCCAACCTCTAGAATCTGGAAAAACATTACACTTTTATTGGGTGTGAAATGTAACGTCTCCTACTTCCTTGACCGACTAAATTTGAGCCTTTTACCTCCCTTTGCTAATTCAAATCCATGCATTCTCATCCTATTCACTCTCTTAGACTCTCTTAGATTATTTTCACTCTCTTTGACATTCTAAGCTTCATTCTCACAAATTATCTCATTCTCTAGCTTCTATACCATCTCTTCTTGGGTGCAAGCTTTTGATTTTAGCTCCAACACCACGTTCTTGTTGCAACACCATTGCTAGCGGAGGATCGTCAAGCTTCTTCCTTCCGCTATTGGCCTTGAGTGCTCATAGTTGAGAAGGTGATATTGTTCCTTGTTGCTTGTTTTTAGCATCATCTTATTTATTGAGTATCATTCTAGTTGTTTGTGCTCTCTACTTAGTAATACTATTTGCTTTCTACTTTCTCCATTGATTTCTACACTTTGTGGCTAACTGGTTGTCCGTGGAGATGGGAACACCAAAACGGGTGTCTGATTGAGGCAAACCTCAAATGCAACCCAACATTCTTCTAATTTTTATGTGTGTAGGTGCTTTCGAGTGGATCTACTTGAAGAATCAACTTGTGGGTAAAAAGGTATATTTTCCCACTCTTTGTCATTTCTAGAATAGCTTATTTCTAGTATTCCTTTTGTTGTACTTGTATTTTTAGTATTTTTTCTCCATTATGTTAAAACATAAAACTTAAGCAATCATATGGTTAAATGGGCTTCATGTGTTTTTGTATGTTCTTTGGACCTTTGTTCGTACATGATGCCAACGCATCCCTAAGACATCAATGCATTGCACTAGAGTCTAAGATATGTGCTATTGTTCTCAAATAGTGAGTTGTTTGGGCAACAAATCAAACCTTTGAAGTCAGCTCTTTTGACCTTATGAGCATCTGGTTTTAGCAAAACAAAAGCGGCAAGTTGTTTCCCCTTCCTTTTCAACCTCAGTACCTTGTCCTTTTCAATCTATCTAGCAAACCTGAGGTAGTTTAGGGTGGCCCATTCCTTGGGGCTCTCTCGTGACCTGGAGTCTTAGGGGTGACGGGTCCCCCTTCTCTACATTTTGGTGAACTTGACGTGAACATCTTCGTGTCTATTTATTTGTGTCGAGAACTCTTCTCCCACATCTTGGGTGTGTTGTAGACTTGTGTGTTGTAAAGCTTTATGAGCTTTACAACTCAATATACAACCTTTGGGCATGTTGTCAGAAGAAGTGTGCAACATACAGAAATGGATCCTAAGAAGGTCACTACATGTCCCTGTTTTGGTGAGTTAGTCTCGAAAACAAATACAAGTTTTTCTAGTTCCTTTAGGGAAGACCCTCGTATTCCTACTCCTCACTTCTCCTTTTGCTTCATCTGTGGAGGAGGATGAGGCTATTGAGATTCTTGCAGAGAAACTACATGCCCTGAATAGAAGGCTTTCAGAATTTTTGGAGTATTTGGGAAAAGAAAGGATTATAGCTAAGGTTGCTAAGGTTGTTAATGACTTGAGAGTTATGTTAAACAAGGACTGGGTGGGTCTTGAATTCCTCTAGGGTATTGCCAACATAGTGGACACTCATATTCCATCGTACAACCCTAGGTCTAGCGTTGCTCGAGACCTTAGATCTGAGACTATTGTAAAACAAATAGAAGTCTCGATGCCCAAGGTGTCAATGTACATGGTCGAGACCAACTCGTCCGTCAACACTACCATTGTTCCTCAGCCACCCCCCATCATTAAGGTAAACAAGGTACCCTTGGGTTTCAACTCTGTCAGCTCTAATGTTCTTGGTGGTACTTTTGGAACCCATGTTGGTCCTGGTGGCAAGACCTCTGCTGGAAAGGGGGTTGGTGACCTCAGTGGCTCTAGTGGCAATTCCACTAGTCCTGTTTTGTCTTTTGACCATGTCTTGAACGCCTTGTTATAGAACATGGGTCAAATGCATAATCAGCTAGTGAACTTGTCCAGTGCTACTTCACAGCATATCTTTCAACCCTTCTTTTGTCACAATCCTTTGTCCATAGCAATTCTAAATACTCCTATCTCTCAAGGGATGGAGATTCTAAAGTTCGAGAAATATGGTGGTAAGGGAAATCCTCAAACACACATTTTGGCATTTAACATCATGAGCACAGATTTCTTTCATCATGATGCTTTGATGGCTAAGTTTTTTCTAAGGTCCCTAAGGATACCACCCTCGAGTGGTATTGTTCCTTACCAAACAATTCTATCTTTTCGTTTGATCGACTAGTAAATCAATTTCTTTGACAGTTCCAAGCTAATATTGGATCGAAGATGACATTTTTGGATCTCATCCAATGTAAGCAAGGGGACAATGAGAAGATAAATGATTTTATCACTCGATATCAAGCACTTTTCTCACAAATTTCTTATCCTTTTCTTGAATCAGATGTTTAAAAGGTCTTTATCGAAAACCTACAAAGGCCTTGGCAGGAAAAATTTAGTTTAATGAAACATCCTTCTTTTACACATCTATGTGCTACGCTACAAGAATACTAATAAACAGTTACACAGTTCCCTCACACTCCCATTCTGAAGGTCAGTTTGTAGTAGTGTAGAAAAATGTATCCCTTTACATTTTCATACTTGTTTGGGCCCTCCTAATTAAAATGGACTTAATAATGCCTTAATTTAGCGTTGAAAAATGTATCCCTTTACATTCTCACACTTTGTTTGGGCCATCTTAACTATACTGGACTTAATTATGCCTTAATAAGCCCTATTATTCATTTACAAGCCTAATAAATTACATGTTTTGAAGGGGAAACCCAATAATAATTAATGCCAATACATAACACTTTATCTTGAGCAATGTGTGTTCCAAGAATAGGGACCTGGGACCCATTCACCCATGGGCGAATAGGTCCTCTCTAGGCCTTTGAACTGAAATTTAAAATATGCTTTTGGTAGTATTTTAAGGTCCCCGAATCCATATTCCAATATCAACTTGTAATATTTGAATTTCGGAAAATTAAGGATACATACCTATAAATACAAGGTTATTTCACTAAGTTTCACCTAGAGTCTTTATGCAAGCATTCCTAGAGAAAAGTTGATGATTAAGAGCATTCAAGAGTAGATATATCAAAGATTTATTGCAACATTCAAGATCTAATCATCATGTCAAAGTCTTCTTACATCATGCATGTTTTTGGAGCTAACATTCTAATGTAGGTTTCAAGATCAAGTTCGGGCATTCAGAGCATAATTTCAAGCATCAAGATCCACATCCATTGAAGTCATTTCATGCAAGTTGCAAACCTTCTAATATCTCCATTACCAAGTTTCATTCAAGTGTTTGTTGAGTGGTAACACGGCATTGTTCATTCTTCATTCCCTCTTTCATGCTTTATTTCAATTCAAGGTTTGATTACCAAAACAGGGTTTGACCATGGCAAACCCCCATTCGCCAAAAATAAACAATTTTTTTCTTGTGTTTGTGTTGCAAATTTAGGTTGTAGAAGGATTGAAGACCTTTTGAAGAGCAAGATTGGAAAATTTGTCAAAGTTGCAAAAGTTGTCAAAGTTGTCAAATCACAAAATCTAACCTACAGATCAGATTTTGACTTTTTGACATTAAAACCAAGACAAATTAGAAGGTACATATCAATATCAAAGACTCAATTTTTTTTAAAAAACCCTAATAAAAGACCCATTTACCCATGGGCGAATGAGTCCCATAAATCCTCTTGAAAGTGACTTTTGGTGATTGATAAACATCATTCAGACCTTCTCAAATATGTAGGAAGTTTTTTGTTTCTATCAATATTGAGTTTTATATTGTTGTTTCAAGTTTGAATTGGCATAATTAGGTTGATTTGTTATTTTTAATTTTTCTCCCAAGAGTGTTATTCGAACTTTACCCTTGTCCTCAAGCATAAGGAAATCTAAATATTCTCACATTGAGTTGATTCACCTAAGCGTTGTTAGTCAATTCTTTGTGGGGATCTCATTTCCTAATGAAATAAAGGAAAATAGGTCTATCTATTATAATTTTGGTGAGCCCCCCTTTATTTCCAACAAACATATTTTTTATTGTTTTAAATAGTGTCAATGTCTGGTAAAAACAAGGTCGTTGTAAACGTGGTCTATATGTCTAACGACAAGAGCCTGAAGAGCAACAAGTGTTTTAAAAAGTTATTAGATTCTTACACTTATGTGTTGAAAAGATTATTAAAAGACAAAGTCCTAACATTACCAAACCCCTAACCTCTGACTGAACCCTATCCTAATTGGTATGATGAGCATCAATCATGCCATTACCACTGAATACATAGACATGATATCAAAAGATACATGCGCCTGCATCATGAGATCTAGGACCGCATCGATGACGACACTATCCGTCTTGACGAGAAGTAAAATTCTAATAAGTATATGGTAAAGACTAACAATGAATTGCAAATATATAGGATCTATTTCTATCTCATTTCACAAACTTGATTATTGAACCCTCTACTTCTAATGAGTTTGTCCCATCAAGATACATGAATATGGTCTCATTCTCACGTATTCCTCTCACTCAACTTGCAATCAAATCACCAAACATAACCTTTACCTTGCAAGATTTACCAATGAATAAAGAGCCTTCTCCTGTATACATTCCCACTCACATTAATGGGAACATTGTAACTGGTGTCTTAGTTGACCTTGTGAGCCAAGTGAATGTTATAACGAAAGAAACTCTACTTATAAACTTTTTGTGTTGGGAGGAATTCGAAGAATCAAAGGCCACTATACATGCACACAATGGACTCTTGGTCCCTCCCATTGGTTCTATTACTCTTTCAATCTTGGTACGACCTAGGATTGTGGATACCTCTTTTGTCATAATTTTGGATTCAAACCTATTCAAAGTGAGATTGGGCATTCTATGGTTGGTTTCCATGAATGGCATCGTTTCAGTGATTCAAAAATGTCTCGAGTTCTCACATGAGGGTTATGTGCATGTTGTGCATGACATTGATTACAAACCATTGGTGTCACGTGGGGGCTTCTCACTAGACCACTTTTGGCTCGCTCTGATCGGACCTCTCCCTCCAAGGACAAATTTGTTATATTGTACTTATGTCAAGTATAAGACTGGGGACATAATGCTAAAAGTTACCTATCTAGTGTCTCCCTACTATCTTAGTAAAAGGCTCTATGATTGCACAGTAGCGAGCTGCCTCCTCCTCCCAACAAAAGGGGAAGGGGAAGCTTGCTCACGACCATGGGACTTCCTCTTCTGCTCCATCCGCCTCTGCTTCTCACCCTACAGGGGAATCCTCGGCTCCTGCTCTTGTGCCTTGCATGGGGATCCTGATGGTGCCTACTTAGCAAAAAGCAAAGTGTCAAGTGTTTGAACTTTCTACCTTGCCCACAATTCCTAGACCCGTTGTTTATGGCAAGGGGAAGGGTCCTCATGGGGTGGCCCCTATGTCTCGACCTCCACGACCTCCTACCATTCTTCCTCCTACCCCTATAGTGGTGAACAGGAAGAGGCCCGCTGTCGAGACACTTGTGTCTGATTCTCCACCCACTATCATTTCTACTCCTACGCTCCCTACTCCTGCTCTTACCCAAGAATCTGTCCTTCCACTGGAAACGGTTGTGGAGAACACTTCTATGGCAGAATAGGAACCTCTCGCCTCTTCTCAGGCTACAACTTTTAGTACCTGGAGCTGATGTAACTGGCTTGCGTACAAGTGCAAGCTCAAGAGAAAATCTCTAGTCATTGAACAAGCTACCTTGAAGAAGACAAAGGGAAATTTAATAACTCCTATTTATGCATCTCCTATTGTTTCTCTTCCTTCTGCCATTCATGCCTTAGTTCTAATCGCCTTTGATTTGCTTCAGGCTTCCCCAACAGGTGCTGATAATCCTCACCCCAAAAGGGTGCTAGTGTTCATCAATCCTTCTATGGAGCCTTCTCTCTTGGCGTCCCTTATGGACATTCCTCCTTTTTCTTAGCCCATAGACATTTTGAACACAACGGTGGTGTTTGTTGCGGCTTTGTCTTCTCCCTCCTCTGCCTCTACTTCTTTCATGGAGATCCAACATCCTCTACTGAAGCACAAGTCAGAGGATGATCTCACTTTGAGTGGTGGTCAAAAGAAGGGCTCACCTTCTTTGAGAGATAGTCCTATTTTGGCCTATGTCATCCTTGTGATGGAGGCGACCCCTGTGTCCCCTGAGTTTTTCACCACCCCTCTCGATGAGGTTGGTAGTGGATCTCAGGCGCCTCCTTCCTCTCCCACTCGGCTAACACATGGCACTCCAGTGAAGTGCATGTTTAACTTGGTGGATGATACCATGGCTCTATCCTCGATCTTTTCAAGATCGATGAACCTTACCTCACAAGAGCTCAAAAAAGAAGACCTCGAGGGGCCTTCTTCCTTGGCCCTTGTTGTAGGAGAGTTAGAGGGTACTCCCCTTGCTATCCCTCCCTTGTAGGTTCATCCTTCCTCCCTATATAATGATCTAGATTGGGAGTAGGATGACCTGTTGGTCAATGAGGTTTAGGTGGTACCTCTTATTTATTTATAGATTATATTTGTGTGTGTGTTGTGTTCCCCTCGTGCTTGTATTTATGTGTTTGTGATCCTACCTAAAGGATCCTTTCTACCCCATAGGTGCTTGGATACATGCCTATAATTTTTTTTGTGAACTTCCTATTAACACAGGGATTTTCACGTGAAGACAAGTTGAAAAAATCCTAAATCCCGAGCAACATGGGGTTATTCTCAGGCTGTGGGTATCCTATGGTGAGAATAGACCTCTAGTTTATGGGTTGGCTCCCCTTTTGATAACTTGAAATTTTTGATTTTTGACAAAAGGAAAAGGTAAGAAGGATAATTCTTGGAAAAATAAACTTAACACTAATGGGTGATACACAAAATATATAAACCTGTAAATGCTTTTGAAACTCATAAATCTGGTCAATTTTAGAAACTTATAGTATCTCACAACTCAGTTGCACATGCTTGCAAAAGTGTTTCTAATGAAAGGTTTCAATTTTCTAATGCTCATAAGTAGGAAAACAAGGATGTTTTCACAATTTTGATGCAACTAAAAGACAAACACATTCACAGACCTTCACTGTAACATGCTACCTTTTGCATCCAATATTGAAGGAATTCTGATAAAATAAAGGAGAACACAGTATTTTAATCAAATCATTCACTAATCAATACTAAAACAAAAGAAAATTGAGGAGGAAACAAGCTTCTTATATTGAAAAATTAGGACTCTCTTGCATTCTAAGGAAAAATGCTCTATAAATTATCTAAAATCTCATAAGAAATAAGTTACAAAGGATGAATAATCTGCATCAACCATCCCCAAACTCAGAACTCTTGTGGCCTACACTTGAAGGTGGATTCATAACTCCAATGAAATCTAAACCCCACTTCATAAAGGGTTGTTCAATATAAATTGGTTGTAATGGAAGGGCTGCCAACTTCTCCTTTCCTGCAAATATGGCACACTCCTTACATTTCCTCACCCATGAATGGGCATCTTTGAATAAAGTAGGCCAATAATAGCCTCCTTTCATTGTCTTAAGAGTTGTAGCTCTTGGAGAGAAATGACCACCAACTGATCCTTCATGAAACTCATGTAAAACTTTATCAACTAATATGCACCTTAGCAAAATAGCATGAAAATCTTTTCGAAATAGCAAACCATCCAAAAGTACACAAGGTATTGACTGCAACCTATAGTACCTTCTTTTTTATTTATTCAAACTAGGAGGGCATTCACCAATCAATAAGAAATGAGTCATTTCTTGTACATAACCTATAGAAGAAATAGGTACAGTAATTTGTTCTTCATCCTAAAGAGCTAGAACAACATTTTCTTCTTCTCCTGTATTGTTATTACTATTCTCTATAAGTTGTTCACAGAGACCTTTACCTCTTATCAGCTTGGTAACCTTTATCTCAAGGTCATACTCCATCACTTTAGTCACCCAACCAGCTCTTTTACTATTCAAATATTTATTCAGCAAAAATTCCTTAACTGAAGGGTGAGCAACCAACAATTTAATCCTATTGTTAGAAAGCATGTGTCTAAATTTTTTTAAACTTCTGATAACAAGGACATGCTTTTCAACAAAGGAATAATTAAGCTCATAATCTTTCAAACTTTGACTAAAAAAAGCTAAAGGTTGTTCTAACCCATGATCATTCTCCTAAAGTAGCATAACTGCAATACTATCAATATTCCCATATGCATATAGTATAAAATATTTTGAGAAATTTGGGTTTAACAAAGTAGGAGCAGTCGCAAGTGCTTCTTCGATGAGCTCAAAGCTCCTCTTCCCTTCTTTAGTCTAGCTGAAGGAAAAAAATTCTTTAACATTGAAGTAAGAGGTACCAATAACTCAACAACATCTAGAATAAATCTTCTAACAAAGTTGATTCTACCCAAAAAACTTTGCAACCCTTTTTTGTGTGTTGGTAAAGTAAGAGAAAGAATAGCACTTACTCTCTCCAGATCTATGGTGATGCCATGTTTTGATACGATATATCCCAGCAACTTACCTTCATGGAAAGCAAACACAGACCTATTTGTGTTGAGAGAGATACCAAACTCTCTACATCTTTCAAAGATCTTTTTTCAGGTGATCAAAGTGTTCATTTGAATTTTTTGAGAAAACAGTCATGTCATCCAAATAAACCAATACAATCGTATACATCAAACCTTTGAAAGCCATGTCCATAGCTTTCTCAAAATTAACTCCAACATTTAACAAACCAAATGGCATCCTCCTGTAAGCCATTATGCCCCATTTAGTTGTAAATGTTGTCTTAAACTGATCTTCTTCCTTAATTAGGATCTGATTATATCTTGAGAAGCCATCTAATAATGAGAACCTCTCAGAACCTGAAACAATTTGAAGAATTTGTTCCATGGAAGGTAAAGGATGATGATCTTTCAGGGAAGCCCTATTAAGGTCTTTGAAATCAACACAAAGTCTGATTTCACCATTTTTCTTTCTCACAGGAACAAGATTGGATACCCAAGAGGTGTGTTTAATTGGAAAAATAATGTTTCTCTCAATGAGCTTATTCAACTCTTTGATCATGAGGGGCTCAAGCTTGGGGTTAAGTGGCCTTTGTTTTTGTCTTGCAGGCTTGGTATTAGGCTCAAGCTCAATGGTATGTTGGGTAATAGTAGGATCAAAACCTTTCAGATCTGAATATTCCCATGCAAAAATGTCATTGAACTCTCGACAAAGTAAAACAAATGCATACCTTTCTTCTAACGTGCATACATTACCAAGCTTTAAAAGCTTATCTCTAAAGATCTCAATACCTTCATAATGGTCTTCTTTAATATGCAAGCTAGCTTTTTCTTTTCTGACTTGATCATTTGTATTGAAAATAGACTCCAATGTAACCAAGCCTTTGGGAAATTTGTTGGTTTTCAGCTGTATGATCTGATCTTCATACTGTTGTTTGAGTTTCTCTCGATTATCATTGGAAAACTTTGCTTCTCTCAAGAAATTTATGATTTGTTGATCATTGTCAAAGACTTGCCAATGCTCATTATTGTTAGGAATAGAAGATCTAACAATTACTTTTACATATTGTTCTTCTTTAGGGATATGGGATATCACACTAAGCGCCTATGGCTGCTAGTCTATCAACATGCTTATTTTCAGTTATGGGAATAGACAACAAATTAAAAGCTTGAAAATATTCAATAAGATCCCATACTCTATGCTTATAAGACTTCTAAAGATCACTTTTAGTAGTATGGAGGCCTCTCACTTAATTGGCAATCAACTCTGTATCACCAAAAACTTGTAAACAACAAATACCTCTCCTTTTGCCCACTAGAGACCATGAATCAGAGCTTCATACTCAGTTGTATTATTGGTGCAATTGAATGTGAACCTGAATGCAGAGTAATACTTGTCACCAGTAGGAGAAATGAGCATGCAACCACCTCCAGCACCATTTTTACTCCTTGAACCATCAAAAAACATCTTCCATACCTCATTAACTTGTTGATCAGATTGTTGTTCAACATTCTTCACAAGATTAGGCATGACAAAATCATATTCATACATCAAATAAATTTCCAAATTTACCTCCTCATGTTGTTCATTCAAGGAATTATGAGCATTCTTAGCTATCCACTGATCTAAAAGGACATCTGGGATATCCTCAATCTGAGTTTTTGCCTCACTAGTTGTAGGAATCTCTTCTTGATCAAAAAGAGTGCAATTAACAGTAGTTGTTGCATTAATAACACTTGCATTATATGGTTCAATATGGTCCTTAGCAATAGGTTTTTATTTGATAGTGACCTTGGTTCCATATTTGGTCCTAAACAGCATATGAGACCAATTAGAGGACAAGTATCCTCTAATTTTAGCAGTAAAATATCGTGATAAACATATGGCAAAAGATGGAAGCAACTCTATGACATAAATGTCCTGAGGTATTAAGAAGTTTGGACACATGTGCAATGTGAGACTCTGTTGGGGAGGGTTTGACTCCCACTACACCAAAAGCCTAAGTTGTCAAATTGGTGACTCTGCTGGGGAGGGTTCGACTCCTACTCTTGACACTCTTTCCATCTCGCAGTCGACTGTTTCTATCAACCTCTCGACTGGGGGGTAAATTGTTGTCACGTGGGACCCTAAACCCTTGTCGGTACCCCTTAAACCTTTTTGATGTCACCCTCACTAACAACTTAGGCTTTTGGTGTAGTGGTAGTCGGTCTGTATTAACACTTCCTCTATTTGTTTCATCATTCTTCTATATGTCTTGACTTACTTTTCAACAATTGAGGATGATGCAAAGTGTTCAGGAATTTAGGTCCTTTTCCATGTTGATCAAATTTTTATTTTCATTTTGTCTTCATGTGCTCTTCTTCATGATCTAGGAACTTTGGTGATTGATGGATCATTCGTTCATACATCATGTGATACCTATTTATTTGATGAATATATTTTACCCCAAACTCTTAGATCCCCCTGTCTCTTGACTTCTTTGTTTGTCTCTCTCTATCTTCTTAGTGATGTTGTGGTTCTTATGTTTTGTCCCTCATGTGTGTGACAACATTCCACATTTACATCTCACTATTATCGTGGGCCACAACATATTTGATTTTTCCTTTCTCTCCTTAGGATTTACTTGATACGCTTTCATCCTAGGAAGCAAAGCTACTATGCTTCTTGATTTTTAAATAAGGTGAATTCAATGGCTTGATCCCTTATTGAAATTTTTTCATTTTTCAAAAATGCATTCTTCAACAAGGACCCCCTAATGAAATTTTTCTTTTGAAAACAAGTTCATAATGAAAGAATCTGAAAATTTTCCTTCAAAAAAGGAGTACTTTTTCTAATAAAGAAGTCTAAAAATTTTCCTTTGAGAAGGAGCATTATTTCAACCTGGATTCATACTTGAAAGAGATGCTTTCAAAATGATTCCCTTGATGAAATAATCATTTGCTGAAAATATTATACTTTTAATTGAAAGTTTCCCTTTGGTTGGGCTCCTTGAAAAGGGTGTTTTAGGGTTCTTGGAAGGAACCACTTTGAAAACTTCTCCTTCAAGTGCCTTGCTTTGTGATGTGCCTACGTTTGAAATTTTTCCCTAATAGGCACAGCCACAACTTAACATGTTGTTTTGTAGGACAAACACTGTAAAGCCCTTTTACCATCAAGCTTTCCTAGCGAGGCCGAGGGGTATCATCAGAAGCACCATGGGACTTGTAAATGTCTTTCCGCATCAAAATTTTTACAATCAGGCATCTATAAAGGCCCTTTCCATATGAAACCCATGAGATCAGGGAACTTCGTGGGGGCCTTTGTCAACTTTTGTTGGGCTTCAAGAACACATGGAGCCAATTCTATGGGACTAAGTGCCTATGTGGCCATCTCCTCTCTTTCCACGTCAAAGTTGCCCTATGGGACCTATGAAATACCTCTTGCATGTCAAGTGTGCTAGATCCTGGATATCTTCCCCTGAACCAGTAAGACTATATTCTCTTCAATCTCTTTCTACTTCACCTCACATTTGCACTGACATGTATGCTCGCTAAACTAGTGGAAAATGTAATGGCGCAAATTTGTACCATAGGAAAATTCCCCATTTCATCACCCCTACCTTGGAAAATGTAAATTTGATGATGCAAAATCCTCCATTGCCACCTTGGTCCATCCACCTGGTTGTGTCTTTTTGTGTCGGTGGAGTAATTTCTATCGGGGACATGCTCGTGTCTCATGGATGTTTGCATGCTGCATTCTCGTACTAACAAGAATCCTACCTATGGAATCTAAAAAAATGTTACACTTTCTATTGGGTGCAAAATGTAACATCTCCTACTTCCTTGACCGATGAAATTCAAGCCTTTTACCTCCCTTTACTAATTCAAGTCCATGAATTCTCATCCTATTCACTCTCTTAGACTCTCTTAGACTCTTTTCACTCTTTGACATTCCAAGCTTCATTCTCACACATTCTCTAACTTTTACACCATATCTTCTTGGCTGCAAGCTTATGATTTTGGCCCCAACACCACGTTTCATTGCAATAACATTGCTATCGGAGGATCGTCAAGATTCTTCCTTCTGCTATTAGCCTTGAGTGCTCATAGTTGAGGAGGTGATATTTTTCCTTGTTGCTTTTTTTTGGCATCATCTTGTTTATTGAGTAGAATTCTAGTTGTTTGTGCTCTCTATTTAGCAATACTATTTCCTTTCTACTTTCTCTATCGCTTTCTATACTGTGGCTATTTGGCTATCTGTGGAGGTGGGAACACCAAAATGAGGGTCTAATTAAGGAAAACCTTGAATACAACCCAACATTTTTCTCATTTTGGTGTGTGTAGGTGCTTTCGAGCGGAGCTACTTGAAGAATCAACTTGTGGGTAAAAAGGTATATTTTCCCACTCTCTTTGTCATTTCTATAATAGCTTATTTCTAGTATTCCTTTTGTTGTACTTGTAGTTTCAATACTTTTTTTGCATTTTGTTAAAACACAAAACTTAAATAGTCAGATGGTTAAATAGGATTTCTTGTGTTTTTGTTTGTTTTATGGGTCTCTATCTATATAGTTTGCTAGTGTGTTTTGCTGGAGTTTGAGATCCGTGAGTTGTCATCCTCAGACAGTGAGTTATCTGGGTAGTGGATCGAACCTTTGAATTTGGCTCTTTCGACCCTATAAACATTTGATTTTAGCAAAATGAAAGCGACAAGTTGTTTTCCCTTCCTTTTCAACCTTAGTACCTTGTCCTTTTCAATATGTCTAGCAAACCCATGGTAGTTTAGGGCAGCCAATTCCTTGAGGCTCTCTCATGACCTGGAGTCCCGGGGGTGACGGGTCCCCCTTCTCTACAAGTTGTAATTTATGATAAAAGTGCGTACATGTTAAATTTATTTTTATAATATTATTCACTTTTTAAAAGAGTACATCATTTAATGTTTAGTTAAAAAATTTAAATTATTTGACCAAATTGTAACTAGAATTTTGTTAATATTCATAGTTTAATATATAAATAAAAAGTAAGATAAAAATCATCGCCATTTATTATTGTAAAGGTAAAAATTGTATACCTCATTGTTTTATTTATTGTTTGGATTCATTTGAATTAAAAAAACATCACTTATTCTTTATTATTATAGAAGTGAAAATTGTATATTCATTTTTTCTTAGTTTGGTTTTATTTTAATTGTGTAATGAGAAATGTATAGGCAATGTGATTTATATTAAAAATTGATGTATAATTTAAGTCATATTTTATTCCATCGATAGTCATTTAAAAATAATAATTTTGATCCTTAAATTTTATTTCTTGACCAAGTTTAAATATATGATTTATAGGATTAACCTAAATCAATTATGTAAATTTTAAAATTTGGATTCAAAATATTGTCTCACTCCCTCTCTTCCATTTAGTTATTATATGTGGACTTGAAGCATGATACACATCACTTGCCACCTTTGGAGTTTTACTCAGGAACTTACTCCAATCATATGAATATCTAGAATCTAGCACCTACTTAACATTAAAAAAATGCCTCTTAGACACATTAGGGAACATCAAATTATTTTATGTGACACCAAAATTATGTCAACATTCTAGACAATATTGCATGTTGTCCTCAATCTTTGTCATAGTTGTTAAATAGATGTCATATGGGTATGACCAAGGGAGAATATTCCTAACCTAGTAACTCTTCTTTCCAAACAACCATTTTATGTAGGTTATAGAAATAAAGGAAAACATTTTACAAATTTGAAATTGAGTAGAGTTCTTAACAATACGAGAGACTTAGGTATTCAAACATGCAATCAAATATCTAGATACATATAGTGAATTCACAATCACGGAAGTGACTTAAATGGCTAAACATGAAAAAGTCATTAATCCATATCTAGTCATCTAACATGTCTTAATATTCAAATATAAAGATGAATCAATTGGAAATATCTAGAAAAGTCAAATCAACGTCAAATCGAGAGCTAAGTACTCTTGTTTATTACGCTGAAGGCATTACCTATTTGAGATGAGCGACCTCCATTTTGTCATCAACAACGTGCAATGCTCAAAAATAGATGCAAGACGAAGAGAACGATCTCATCCATTCAACTTTTATTCAGTTTTTGTTGGCCACTTTTTCACATATCACTTAACAAATTCAGCATATAAATCACGGCCCTGGACTCATTAATGTCCAAGGGTATATTTAACAGTTAAGATAAAACTTTGAGGTTGTATCCCACATTAATACAACTATGTAAACATAGAGTGCATGACTTTTTAGAGATTCAAACTTATATGCAATCTAGCGTAGTTCACCCTATTTATCTTGGCATGCCATTAAAATTGTATGCTTCTCTGTATTTACATCTGGTTCAAAACCGCCCACTACAACTCCATGAACCTCTTTTTTCACATCTCCTTATTTCCCAACATGTGAATAATAAGACCCAATTTTTAATGCAGACGAATACTTCAAACTAGGGCAACAATTACTAGAATAATGGATTAGATTACTTGCACGAATATTTCAAACCTAATTTTTGCAGGAGCATCATTACTATAATACTTTTGCATGTATAGACAATGACAATTGTTTAGAGATTAGAAATGGAACACCTTAATATAAAAGAGATCTTGTGAGAAAGTAGAAAACTTGTGGGTTTCATTGTCATGTCTTTGACTTTGCCTTTACCTCTAGACCATGGTGTGAAGGACAAATCTAACATCTTATACTTGCTTTAACATGAACAAAAAAGTTATATATAAGTTTTTGTATTTGAAAGTGGCCTCATCATCTCCACATAATGGCTTCATTGCTTGTATCAGATGTCCTCTATTGCCACTATAATCCCCATGATCATGATTTGAGTTCATATAAGCAAATATAAAATTATTTCCATGGATTTTCAGAGATTTGGTTGATTGGTAAATCCAAGTGGTGCAACTTTAGAAGAGAATGAGACACATTCAACCTCCATGCTAGTGTGTTCTATATAAACCTCACACAACAATGAGCTATGGATTCATAGTTGCTATCTTTAAACACTTAGTAGCAACAAAAAAATTT
>VDFB02125062.1:0-28187 GCA_007258455.2 Sequoia sempervirens | reverse complement strand
GAAATTCCCAAATCTTCACCAAATAGTTTTTTTTTAAACAAACCTAGTAGTTTAGAAACTACATTCAATTTGCTACAACTTCTATTCTTACATATTTTTGAAATAATATAGATAACTTATTCAAATTTTTATGTCAAGTTGCCTAACTCTGATTTTTTTGAATTTTTTAACACTTAAGGGCCTGTTTTTCCCATGATGATCCTGCACATACCCTCTATTTACTATTTTTATTTATTTGGATTTTTGGATTTTCTAATATTTTTGAATTTTTTCAATAAATGAAACTTGATGATGTTGTGATCATGTTGGATGCTCTTTAGTAATTTGATGATGAATTTGGAAGGATTGGTATATATGGTATAAGATGAGTGGTAGAGGATGCTTTGTGTGACAGGTGGAAGAAGCGACAGTTTGATCCATATCATGTGCACTATCAGGGTTGTCATGCTTCACATGAACATGATTTTAGGAAGCCTTTGGATTAAATCACATGAAGGGGTCACCATCAAAGCTCCATTGATATACATCGTTAAGGGCGATGGAATGATAGGAAAAATGTATGGATATGGGTGGATTTGGTAGAGTATATGAATTACTTGAAGATGATAAGGCTAAAGAGTTAAGATCAGCAATCTTATTTCTTGATATTTGGCTTTGATAGAAGATTGATATTTGACATGATTGGAGATTGATTTTTTCTTTCTTTTATTTTTTGAATTTCCAATAGCTTTCGATTTTGATATGGAGTAAAAGAATTTTATTTCCCTTTGATTTTTTTATTTGATTTTGGATCTCCACATGATAAGGCTTTTTTTTATTTTGATTATGATGCTCATTGATCCAAGTCTAAGAGATGGATGGAAGTGGATGGGTTGGATGGGTTGGATGCAATTATAAGGATATATGTATCATGGAAAAAGTTGTCAATTGACTTGAGGGATTCTTCATGAGTATCCTTTTTGGCACCATTAATGTCAAAGGAAGCTTGCATGTCCCTAGTGATTTGGAAAGAAGGTGTACTAGAGGTGGAATTAGGAGAAGCATACCCTAACCCAGGATGGTCAATATGGAATTATAGTGGTTCATGAGATGGAGTAGAAGGGATATGATCTTGAATGTCCTCGATAAGACCATGATAGAGGAGTATATTATCATACATATCATGATCAAATATAGGATTATCATGGACATCAAAAGTTTAGGATGGCATGGATGGTGAGAGAGGCTCTATACAAAAGGCTTGTAGATCATATTCTCCAATACCCAATTCTTTGATCTTAGCCTTGATCTTTGAGGGAGTGTGAGATGCGGGTAGTGATGAAGGATAAATGTATGAAAATGAAGATGGTGATGCAATGTTGGAAGGGAAATACTATGAAAGGCCATGACTACTTTGTAAGAGTTTTCAACATTGGAATAGATTTTGATCATGTAAGGTCACTTCAATTCCATTATGGGGCCCAAAATTATGTATTGATGGATTGTGGATGGGATGGATTGCATGGCATGTGCTATTCCCTTAATATTAGTGTACATCGATTTATGAATAGTCATCTTATGGATATATTAACTCCTAATTAATTTATATTATCATTATTATATTCTTTTTGAGTTAATTAGGTTGGCCTAGGGCTTATATAAGGTTATCTAAGTTTTCCTAGGTGATATCCTAGGCTTAAATAGGTATATATTGTCCAACTTATGAGTCTTATTTCATCATCATATTGTGAATTGTGTTTTCATTTGAGATATTTTTATATTTTCCTCCTTAAGTTGGCTTGTCATTCTTAATTATCATCAAGTATTTTCAACATATTTTCTATCATATTCTTCTATTGAGTAATGTTATTTCATTACAAGTGGTATCAGAGAATGATCTTGGTACCATAATCTTAGACACATAGGACAACTGAGAGGGGGGTTGAATTAGTTGTACATTAAAATATTCAAACCATTGTTAGCATTCAAATCCTTATTATACATCAACATGACTGTAAAGAAACTAAAACATCAACACATCAACAATAATACACAATAGAACACCAAATTTATGTGGAAAACCCTAATTAGGGAAAAACCATAGTGAGGATTATCTCACATATATATGAATAACAAGACCGAATACAATAGGCTCACTGCTAAAAGGGAACATTGTCTAAAAGAGAAGAATGGCTCACTACCAAAGGCTCACTTTACAACTTGGAATCATTGTCTAGAATAGAAGAAGACTATTACAAGGAGGTTCACTACCTCAGAGCAACAAGAATATCCACCACAACAACTCTACACCATCCATAACCTTCGGCTCACTGCCTCAAGCAAATTTAGGTTCACTGAAAATGTAGACACCTCTACTCACTACATTCGGTAGTCTTAGGTGTTTAAGCTCACATTTAGATCACAACACTTGATTACATTCACATCTCACTTCATATTTACAACATCTCCAACAATAACCTTTCTTATATATCCTTTGTGACCTTAATCAATCTTGTCTAGGTTGGCCTTAATGAAACGTATGCACCTCAAATGTATGTACAAAGTATTTATGTGGGAGATTATGCACATCTCCACAAATGAGTTTTTGGCTTTGTGATGTTGAAGTTAAGTTTCTAGATGTTAGTTGATCTTGAATTCCATACGGTATCAATTTTTGAGCTCGACATGTCAAGATGTGGATACACAGATGAATATTTTTGTATTTAGGCCTTATGCCAAGCTGACATAATATGTTTAAAGGTATGTGAAGAGTAAATATGTACTGCTACCTTATGTGGGATCTAGTTTAGGTCCATTGCAACCTATCTTAAAGAGTTTTGAATTTTGAATTGTGGTGTGTAACATGGATGAAATGTTTTAGAGCCGACAAGTTGTATTTTGGGTATTACATCTAATTAGGCTAACCTCATTGTTGTTCTACTAGATGTCGATATATATACTATATTTTTTTCAATGTTAGATGTGAGATAGATGTGAAATAGATTGTGTGTGATGTGAATTTGAGTAGAGTAGTGTGAATTATGTTGTAGAGGATCTAAATTGTGTGAATGAAGAGCATTTCAAAGAGTTGAATCAAAATCAGTGCAAGGATTTTATTGTGCTTCATTGGAAGTGTATTCTTGCATATTGTAGATGTAATTGTAATAGTTCAAAATAGGCTATGAGCTCTCAAATCATTATTTTATTTTTCCTGCGGGATAGTGAGTCCACTTTACAACATACTTCTGCAATATATTGTAACCGCTATATTATGTCTTAAGCTAACACTCAACGTAAGTGGTTTTTCAATGCAGTATTGGTGTTCATGTGCTATGTGATATTGTGGATGTTTCATAATTTATTTCCATACTAAAACTGAATATGCATTAGTGATTGGATTTTTATTGTTTGAATGGTTTAAGAGAATAATGATTCACTCCCCCATCTCAGTATTCTAGGTGTTCAACAATTGGTATCAAAGCTTGGTTCCTTGGAAGAAGCTTAACCACTTTGGGAAGGTCTTGGAGATTGAACACATGGATGATAGAATGTTTCCTATTCCTCTAGAAGAGATCCCTAATGTTGTATTTATTGAAGAAGATTAATACGTTTTGAAAAGATGGAGAACCCAAAGTTGCCTTGGAAGATATTGACAAAGATTGAAAATAAAGATCTGAAGGAAAAATGGGATAAAGAAGAAAATGAATGCATTAAAAAATTGAGAGGGTGTCCAAGAAGCAGTGCATAAGTTGCTGAGAATTTCAACAAGTGGAAATGAAAAACATCTACCAGACTAAAAGTGAAAGTTGAAGGAAACAAGAGTTGAGGAATGTATGAATTCAATAGTCAAAATAAAATTTGATGAATGCATGAGTCTTGAACAAGAAGTGTAATTTTGAGATTAGATCTAGAGAAAGTAAGAAATCATGAAGACAAATTCAAGGTGAGCTCTACAATGCTTGATGAGTTGATTGCAAATCATAAAGTATCCAAAAACAAAGATGTCTTGGAATTGAAAAAAGGTGAAATCTCAAAAGAAGATTATACACCTAATGTAGAAAAGAAGATTAAGAACCAAAGAAAACTAAAGACAAGAAGAATAATGGAAAGATCTAGAATGAAAGAAATGAAGCTAGAAGACACCTAATCAGACAACTAAATGCTCAAAGGTACCCATCTTTCAATGGTTTTTATTATTCTTGCAACAAATATGGACATAGAGAAATGAAATGTAGAAGTAGAATGAATTATAATTTTTCATCTGTAGTGTCAAAAATTGTACTCCCTTCTTGGAGATAGTACAATTTCACACTCTTCTTGGACCTATTTTAGTACCCTTGCATTTATGTCCTTTAAATCATCATCAATATGCCCCTAAGACCCTTTATTGTGTATCCCAAGGCTTATTTCTAAACCCCTGACATTCTCTCACCCTAAAAACTTAGGGTGGGACTAAAAGGCCACCCTAGGCATATTAGTCGCCCTAGGTGGGACCCATATGCCACCCTTGGTGTGTTAGTCCCATTTGGGGCCTTTTTAGAGTTTTGAGCAAGAAATCAAGGTTCTTAATTCAAAATTTGCAAATGTCGGTATTTGGGATCTAATAAATGGTAAATTACATAGGATGCCTATAAAACTAAGGTCTCAATGATTATTTTTGGAGTTTTTCAAGCTAGAGAGTTTCAAGTGTTCAAATCCTAGAGAAAGGTTATGATCAAGAGCAATTTAAAGAGCATCCAAGGGTAAATTTCTTCATCAAAGGTTTAGTACATCATGCATGTTGTTAAGCTAATGTGTTGATGTAGCATTCAAGATCTAATCAAGTGTTCAAGCCATTATTCTATTCAAGTTTCATGATCAAGATCTACACTCATTGAGGCCACTTCATGCTAGTTTTTAGATTTGCAATCCAAGGTTTCAACAAGGTTTTGTGAGTTGTTAAATGCATTTGTTCATTCATCATTCTTTCATGCTTTTCTATTTCACTTCAAGTTTTGATTACCAAAATGAGGTTTGACCAAGATAAACCCCCATCCCCTAAAAAAATAAATTTTCTCTCTCTTGTGATGTGTGTTTTGCAAATCTAGGTGAATTTGACTCATATGCCCAAGTTGGTGAATTAGTCCTTGATAAGACCTTTTGATAGTGTCTAGATGTGTCAAATCTGGTTTCAAATGATTCAAAAAGATCCTGAAAAAGCATGTAGCAGGAATCATACACCCAACATAGTGTATTAGACTCAAGGAAATATTTTATTAGTAGTCAACAGATCCTAATCAGCTTTCAGAGAATTCTAGATTGTACCTTGAAAAACCCTAGAGTAGGACTCATAAGCCCTGCCTAGCGTATTAGTCCCAGTGGAACCCTAAACAATAGTTTTTAGAGATTGTGAATCTTGTCTAGGAATCTCCATTCATCCAGGTAATTTTATGCTTCCATTCAGTTATCAATTTGATTTCATGCTTTCAATTTTCTATGTTTCATAGTGAGTTTGCATCAGTGTTTATATTTCTCCCTTTTGAAGCTTCATTTAATGGTGAAACCTTATCCAATCACACTAGGAAACCACTAGGAATTACTAAATCGGGTCACTTGGTTGAGGAATCTAGTTACCTAATGAATTGAAGTGTGAAATAAGCCCAATTCCATCTCCCAAAAGGTGGAACCCTATTTTCCTTTTATTCATTTTGGTGAACCTGACCATTAGACCCTTGAATTTCTTATTTGGAGACCATTGTAGCACTAGATCTAGGTTGCATTAGCTTTGCATTATATTTTTTATTAGTTGAATTGCATTTAGGGATACTAAAGTTTGCATTAGTGAAAAATGCATAAAGGTTGCATTTTTGCATGTTTGCATCATCTAATTTCATCGAAAATCAGAAAAATCACATTGGTATTACATTATAATTGCATTTAAGAGTATTTTGCATTCATCTAGGATTGGAATTGGATTGGAATTACATTTTAAATTAGTCAAAAACTTCATCATTTTACCTTTTTTGCACTTGCATCTAGAGACTCAATTTTTGTAGAAATCTATTACAGACTTTACTATTTGCTATCAAGAATAGAAACCAAACATAGTTAATCAAAGATATCAAGCTTCACTTTTAGAAACCTTGAATAGGGACTTATAGAATAGTTGGGCATCTTAGTCCCTATATAAGTAGATTCTGCTAGAATTTTGAGTGTTTTTAATCTTTATTTGCACTATTCATCACCCTAAAACCCTAAAACTAGGACTGATATGTCCATCTGGGTATATAGGTCCCTGATCAGTCAAAAACCCTAAATAGTGGAACACTTTGTGAAAAAGTGGGACTGATACACCCATTTGGGCATATAGGTACTTGATTAGGGGTTTGATCTAATTTTTCAAAAAAAAAATTGTCCCTGTTTTTAGTCTCTGCTCCTATGCATAGTTCTGATTAGTATTTTTTTGAGGCTATTTGTTATAATATTTAAGAGCTTGCATGTTTATTTTGAAATGGATTGAATTAGGTTTACATTAGTTGTATTACATTTAGGGTTCTTTAATAATTTCATTAGTTTGCATTGCCAATAGGGGTTTAAATTTTCATTTTTTTGCATTGTTTAAATCTAAAAGGTTCAAAAATTTGTATGCATTTAGTGTTGTCATTTCTAAATCATTCCAAAATAATTTTAGTAGCAAAATTAGTTAGCATAAGTTGGATAGCTTACTTTTCATTTTAGGCACACACTCACAATGTTAGTGTCTTTCCTTTCCAAGTATGCCAAGAAAAATCTCATCAACAAGCATGTTATTCATTCCTCCAATATATTTCCTAGTTAGGAGAGTCTCTTAGTGCAAGAGAATGAAAATGTTGATACATTCCTTAATTCCACACCCCCTCATATCTCTCGTATTTGTGGGAATGATGTAAATACAAGCATAGACAATCATGATAATCATAGTTTCTATTCTCCCATTACCTCTCCTACTTGTGATAGAGGTATCGTGATGTTAGAAGATACAACCATTGAGAATCATAAAAATTTTGAAACCTCCTTTTCTATAAACTCTCCTACATTGGAAAATATTATGGCACAAGGGAATGAGATCATAGACACATTTCTAAAATCACCTTACCTAGTCTCCATTCATCTCTTGCTTGTGAGAATGTTTTAGTGAAAGATGATGAAATCATAGATAAACGTGACAATCACATTTGTTCTTCTCCTAATATATCTCCTATTTATGAAGAAGATAGTTTGGTGTTAGAAGATACACTCATTAAGAGTCATGAGAGTCTTGTTTCTCCCTCTCCTAATGCTTCTCCTAGTTGGAAGTTCATCTAATTGAACAAAAGGATCAATCATAATCAGTCATAATTGTTCTCCTTTTGATGCTTCCCCTACTTGTGATGAAGTTACCTTACAAAACCTAACCATAGAATGCGAGTAACATCTTATTTTCTCCTCTCCTAAAAACTCTCCTACTATCGTAGATATCATGGTACAAAAGAATGATAGAATTGATGCATGCCTTTCAAACAATAGTAATGTGGCTTCATTTGACAAAAAATATGAGGTAACCTTAAACTCTCCTTTGTTAAAAGATCATCACAATAAGGATGAGTCATTTTAGGTTATGCACATTAGATATCCCTTGAAGCGATCTCCTCAGTTAGTTCTTATCCTTTATCCACCCTCACAAAAACCACAAGTTCAAAATAAACCCATGCTTATCTTAGAACCACCTACAAGGAAACTTGATAATGATAATGTTTCACAACAATCAAGTTATAATACCGTTTCTCATGCATACAATACAAGGAACAATAGGAAACAACACACCACTCCTATTTCATTACCATTGCCTCAACCTATCTTGCCTACTACTCCTCATTTTCCTTTACAAGGTAGAAAGGAGTATGATCTTGTTGAACAACTTAAGAATACTCCTGCTAAGATATCCTTATGGGACTTTATTCAAGCCTCACCTAGTTACCATAGTATTCTTCAAAATGCATTGCAACCAATTATAGTTCCTCCCATTGCAAACCTAAATGATATAACAACCCTAATTCAAGGAATGAATACTGACATTTTTTTCCACCAAAGTGAGCTCCCTCTTTTGGAAGTTCCAAAAAAAATTGATTCTTTCATGATAATAGCTAAGATTAATACGTGGAGGATAAAATGAACTCTTATTGACAATGGTTCAACACTTAATGTGTGCAGTATAAACCTTCTTGATAAGATCAAAGTGGACAAAATCCAAATTCAACCTGATTCGTTATCTATTCATGGGTATGATAATATAGGGAAACAACCACTTGGTGTGATCACATTACCTATTACAATTGGAAAGGCCATATTGAAAATTACTATCCATGTTATGCCTCATGATATTTCATTTAATCTTCTTTTAGGTAAACCATGGATTCACGAAATTCAAGTAGTTCCTTCTATTCTTTATCGTAAAATGAAGTATGTTTATAACAATAAAGTCTACATAGTCTAGGTTGATCCTAAACTTGAAATTTATTTGCACACTAAGAGAGATAAACAAAATCCTTTGAAAATATTAACACCAACCATACATGTGGAACCTGTGCAAGAGAAAGAGAAAGAAAAGCATAATGAAGAAGTTACAAAGTTATTGGAAGATGATTGGGGTTCCTTAGATTTCACACCTACATTCATGAGTGAATACAAGGTCACAACAAAAGAGTCTAAAAAGGGAAAAGCAAAAGCGGTCATTTTGACAAAAAATTCAATCGAATCTTTGAAAGCATCCACCTCAACTACTTTAGAAGAAAAGACAACATACCTGACAAACTTTAATGAAGTTGATTATGAGCAACCATCGAATCTAGAAGAAATGAAAAATCTTTATGGAAGAAGTTATGAACTTTTGAAACAACTTGGTTATAATGGAAAAGGATGTGGTGCTAGATAACAAGGTATCTGTGTCCCTATAGAGCATAACACACAAGAAACCACTAGTGGTCTTGGTTATTTTCCTTCGAAAGAAAGGAAAGAAACAAAGAAATATTCACTTAATATCAATGTCATCATGCAAAACACTCCTAGGGCATGCCATAGTAATGATTGGAGTTAGTTATATTTTACGCCTTCCCTTAAAGGAGAGTACAAAATTGCATAATCTAAATAGTATTATGTAAGTATGACACCTTGCACTAAGCAGGAGATTCCTTTGTTGCACAATAAAGGAACATATTTTACTATTGATCAAGAAAGTATCTTGTCAAGACTCCTCCAAGATCATTTGATATCTCTCCTCCAAGAACACAAGAAAATTTATAACAAGATTTCATGGTCATTCTACTAATGAATGCAATGATTTAAGTGATAAAATTCTACATCTTAAGGATTGTGGTGCTCTTCCTTGTGTTGAAGCAACTAGTTCCTCTAATTAATACTAATTTTCATCAATCATCTCAGCTCATCCTTGTCTTGCACTAAGTTTGAGCAAGGAGTTAGGTAGCCTTGTCCTCGTATGGTACTTATCATTGTCTCTTTTGGCTAGTTGACCACCTTCCATATATATATATAGGAGCAAGCTTGGGATGTGGATGACATGCCTTAAGTTGGATCGTATGTGACATAATTTTCTTTCTATGTTTAGCATTACATTTTGCAGGCAACCCTTTATTCATGATGTAGTTTCATTCGAGAACATATGACTTGGCATAGGGATTTTTGAATAAGCTCTCATGTCTTCTACAATAAATAAATTGTTCACAACAATGGTGTTAAAAACCACTTTAAAGTGGGGGAATACATCAATGTACTCATGAACTTCATTGTGAGATTTTCTTTATTATTGTGATGCATCATTTTCTTGGTGATGTCATTGGGTTTGATTTCCTCTAAGAGTGTTATATTTCTTTGAATTTTCCACTCTTGGAGACATCAGGCATGATGTTCCCTACAGATACACCATACAAGAACTAAGAAAAATCTCTTGAAAAACAAAAAATCCTTAACATGCATAAATGTTCATAAGTGCTTAACATAGCTTGTTAGGCCTTGTGAAGCTCAAAGTTTCATTTTTTGGAACCCTATTGAAGTTATTAGAGGGTTAGCTTTGGTATGGTTAGTATTATGAGAAGGATAAATAAGGGCATGACTTCCTCATTGTATGGTGAGAAGTTGATATAGAGGCATGACTTTCTCATTAAGCCACCCTTTTTGGATACTCACCAAATAGACAACTTGAAGTTCTATTGCCTCAGATTGAGTGTGCATCTTTTTTGGACAAAAAAGTAAGACCTAGTCCCCATCGTGTTGGACACACAATCAAGGCTTGATCCACCCCTTTTTATTTTGATTTCATTTTTTTGATTTGTTTTATTTTTCTCTTTTTTTCTTTAAGTCTTTGACATTGTATGTTTGTACATATCTTGTCTTACTGCTCATACACCTTGTGTGTGTTCCTTTGTGCTTATGTTGGTTTGATGTAGGATCTTGGATCTTGGGGGTTTGATCACTCTCCTTTATCTTTGTCATCATATACCATCCACATTGGTGCACTTGAACCCCTCTTGATGTGTATTTATTTACTTTAGTTTGACGCAAGGCCATCCTCTCACTAAAGTGGGGGCTAAATGTAGTGTCAAAAATTGTACTCCCTTCTTGGAGATATTATAATTTCATACTCCACTTGGACCTATTTTAGTACCCTTGCATTTATTTCCTTTAAATCATCATTAATAGGCCCCTGGGACCCTTTATTATGTATCCCAAGGCTTATTCCAATTGAAATCCTAACAAATTCAACAAATGCATTTAATATTATAACCCCCCAATATTCTCTCACCCCAAAACTTAGGGTGGAACTAATATTCCACTTGAGGCCTATTAGGCACCATAGGTGGGACCCATATGCCACCCTTAGCGTATTCTAGTCTCGTTTGGGGCCTTTTAGGGTTTTGAGGGGGAAATCAAAGTTTTTAATTTAAAATTTGCAAATGTCTAATTTTCAAATCTAATAAATGGTAAATTAGATAGGTTGCTTATAAAACTAAGGTCTCAAAGGATCATTTCAGGAGTATTTCAATGTATAGAGTTTCAAGTGTTCAAATCCTAGAGCAAGGTTATGATCAAGATCAATTTCAAGAGCATTCAAGGGAGAATTTCTTCATCATTTGTTGCATCAATTAAGATTCCATTATCATGTTAAAGGTTTAGTGCATCATGCATGTTGTTGATCTAATGTGTTGATGTAGCATTCAAGATCTAATCAAGTGTTCAAGCCATTATCCTATTCAAGTTTCATGATTAATATCTACACTCATTGAGGCCACTTCATGCTATTTTTCAAATTTGCAATCCAAGGTTTCAACAAGGTTTGGTGAGTTGTTACATGCATTTGTTCATTCATCATTCCTTCATTCTTTTATATTTCATTTCAAGGTTTGATTACCAAAATGGGGTTTGACCCAGGAAAACCCCCATCCCCTAAAAAAACAACATTTATCTCTCTCTTGTGATTTTTTTTATAGATATAGGTGAATTGGATTCATATGCCCAATCTAGTGAATTAGTCCCTGATAAGACCTTTTGATGGTGTTCAATAGTGTTGGATCTAGGTTTTGATGATTCAAAAAGATCCTAAAAAAAACTGTATCAGGACTCATACACCCAACCTAGTGTATTAGTCATAAGGCAATATTTTTATCACTAGTCAAAAAATCCTGGTCAGCTTCCAGAGAATTCTAGATTCTGCCCTGGAAAACCTAGAGCAGGACTCATATGCCCTATGTGGCATATTAGTCTCAGTGGAATCCTGGACAATAGTTTTCAAAGTTTGTAGATCTTTTCTTTGCATCTCCATTCATCCAAGTACTTTTATGTTTCTATTTTGTTATAAGTTTGATTTCATGCTTTCAATTTTCTAGGTTTCATAGTGAGCTTTCATAAGTGTTTGCATTTCTCCCTTTTGAAGCTTCATTTAATGGTGAACCCCCATCTAATTGCACTAGGAAACCACTCGCCATTCCTTAATCAAGTCACTTGGTTGAGGGATCTAGTTTCTTAATGAATTGAAGTGTGAAATAGGCCCAATTCCATCTCCCAAAAGGTGGAACCCTATTTCTCTTTTTTCCATCATCCTTTACTGGTCAATTCTTTACATGTAAGAAATTTGGACTTAGAGCAAGTGAATGTAGAAGTCAAATGAGGAATGCATAACGCAATGGTAGAATGATTCAACCTTTCTAGGATTACTGTTATACATGTTATGGATTTGGACTTAAAGATAATCAGTACAGATCTAGAATTAATGGAAGGAATGCTATTCAAAGGAATGTTGTATGTCACAATTGTAATAGACCTGGACATATTGTTGTTTTATAAAAGCGGAAACACAAGAAAGGATAATTCGGTAAGGTGGAATGAACCAGTAAAAAAGGTTGATCTGATTGAAGTAAAAAGGGATATAGAAAATATTTGGAGAAAGAAGGAAGAGATTGATGAAAAGTGAGAATATGTACCACTATTCAGTGTAGATGTTTCCAATAGAAACTAAGCCAAGAGCTATGGTTTAGGGGGATCTTTAATGGATATCTTTTATCGCCCACCTGAAAAGAGGTGTTGAGGCTACAAAATGAAGATATGAGATTAAGATCAACTTGTTTAATCTATTAGTGAAGATTTCTAAAGAAAATATGGTATTGTGGAAGATTTTAGAGCTTCAAAAACTAATTATGCATACAATTTTAGGGTTTTCAACCCGTATGAATTGAAGCATTTATTGTATAATTTTGGTAGATCAGAGAGTTATATGTAAATTTTCTAAGGAAAATTAATTTCACCAAAGGAATTCAAAGTAGATTAGAGTAGTGAAAAGAGAAATTGAAGTGTTCAAGGTGATTTGAGATTCAAGTTGTTGAAACCCTAGTTTTGTGAATAAATTAAAAATGTCATTTTCAAATCTTGTGCGCCCTAGATTTCAAAAATTTATGTTTGAAGTTAGTTTGCAAATACATTGTGATGTAGGGGCTATGAAGAAACCTCAACCTAAATTTAAAAGATACCCTACAAAATCCATAGAGGATGACCCACTAGGCACTTTTTCACACATTCCGCGTGGGGTCTTACCAACTGAGGATATTAGGGCATATATTCATGGAAATATGGATGAGAATTATCCAAAATCCTAACTAATATATGAACAAATGAATTAAGTGGTGAATAATTCTCCTTAAAACAAAAATGAAAAACCCTAGCAGAGAAGAAACTAGATGTGTGGAAGTGGTTCCCTAATTTATCCTATGATATCAAGTGGATTAGAATAGATCTAAGCAGAATTCATGATAATTTAATCTAGACTGATATGCCCCACATGATCACAAAGGAGGTGATAAGAGATATTACCAGTCTATGTTCCATTGAAATAGTTCCCGTTTTGAAATTTGTTAAAAATAAAGATTTAATGGAGAAAACTGGTGCTACATTCAATCAGAGATCCCTTGCCATAAATCCTATCAAAAACCCTTTTGTTAGGTATGCTACCATGGTCATTGGTTACAATATTTACTTCACCAATATAGATAACTCTACTTTTGTGACCACAATCAATGTGGCACATGATATGGTAGAGAATGTTGTGGACTATGACCTTAGTGATTTGCTCATGAAACAACTGATGGAGAATCTAAAGGAGATAAAAAAGAAGAAATATGTGTTTAAATATGACACTTTGGTAATGTGCTTACTCTTCTACTTTTTGAAGGAGGTTCCTATAATTGAAAAGGTTAAATGGGTAAGTGGAATGCCCATTGCTCATCAAATTATAGACTACATGAAGATCCTTGGAGATGCCAATGCACAAGATGATGCCCTTCTTTGTTTGTAGTATTTCAGAGAAGAATGCATGAGAGAGATGATTCATTGGTAAATTATGGGAAAATGCAAAAATGATATCACATTCCTAGTTTCCACAAATCATTGAATTATGGAGGCAATGCAACCAAGATCAGTTTGGGTTCCTAAATTGAGTTTTGAGGTAACAAAGGCTAATCTTAATAGCTATGCAGATATTCTATTAAAGAGTTTAAAGGATGAGACAAAGCCTAGGTATGGGAATTTTGAAGAAAAACCCATGAAAGTTTATATGAGAAAAAGGAGCCATAGATAAGGAAAAATGTTGATGCTATGGTTGACATATATGGACAAGATAATGGAATTTCAAAAGAGAAAGTATGATATGATAGAGAGAGAGCCAGAGTAGATATGGGTGTTGGAAAAGCTTTCAGAAGTTCAAGAAGATCAGGTAGAACTAATACCACACCTCCCTTTGTACAAAAGTCCTCCAGTGCTTTACTTGCTATTGGAGAGAAGATAAAATCTACCACTAGTCCTCTAGTAAGTGAGAAATCCCTTCTATTTGTGTATGCCACAAGGGAAGAGAAGAAGAAAACCACCACCGTTGCACCTCCTGCTACCTCACAAAGAGAAGAATGAAACAAAATATACAAGAGAGAAATATATTGGAATAAATTTAGCAAATGAAGAAGAAGAACTAGAAGAAGAAGGACCACAATTGGTCCTAGAGAGGAAGAAAAGAGGCTTCAAAACATGAAGCTAGTATAAAAAGAAAGAGATTTGACATAATGATATCGAGAGTGAAGAGGAGGTTGAAAAATAAAAGGATACATTCATTATCCATATGAGAGAAAAGAAGAAGGAATCTGCAAAGAAAGATGCTCTAGAGAAGAAGAATGAAAATGAGAAAATTCAAAAGAAGCCTTTAGTGTAAAGAAAAAATCATAACAATCTGATCCAGTGTGGCCTCACTCCTTGATGAAACTTGAGGCACTATTTAATAACATTCTACGAAATGAAATGTTGAAAGAGGCATCTGCCTTGTACAATGATTCAAATGAGGTGGATAAGGCCACCATCATTGAGGCCATAATAAAATACATTGTTGTGCTTGAAGTTAAGATGTGGGATATCAAGAAGGATATTCCTGGTGATGAGGTATGGAATATTTTTTTGAAAACAAGACAATAAGAAATTTGAGAGCATGAAAGGCTAATGGATAAAGCCTTTGAAAGAGTTGGTTCTCCACTCTTTGAAGATGAAAGAGCCACATTGCTTACTATATATGGTAATAAGATGAGAACCAAACAAAGAATTATAATCCTTATGGGGAATGACCAAAGTGATCTGGAGAGAGTCAGAAAAGAGATCAATGACAAAGAAGAAGAAAGTATGTAGAAGTTAGGATTGACTCTGGTGGTTGAAGAAGAGGTGAATTTTAATACCAATGCTCTGGAATAGAATGCATAGAAGAAGTACATGCAAATGATGCTCAAAATGAGCATGATGACAATGGAGAAGTTGTAATAGATAAAACTCCTCCAGAAGTGAAGGACATGTCCAAACAAGATGATAAGGATGCAATGATTGGAGAAGAAATTGCAAAGGAAACTTCTAATCCTTATCTAGTACAACAAGAAATTACTCCTCCTCCTACTCAAGAAGAAGTCACTCGAAAAAATACTGAAAACATTGCATAGGAATTTAGAACAAAAAAAGATGATTGTGAAGGAGAAAAGGGTGATGAAGAGCATGAAGAGAAGGAAGAAGAGCATGAAGAAGAGGATGATAAGGAAAGGATGCATCCAGAGATGTAGACAAGGTTGAAATAGTTAACTCTAGAAAGAATGTAGAGGAAAAGAATAAGGTTGTGGAGACCACAAAGGTTCTTGGTGAATATTTCAGCTCCTCTAGAGGTTCTTTGAAAAATTGATTGAAACTTCAACCTAGCTTTCAACTGATTGTGTCTTCATAGTTGTTGCAGTTGTTGATGCGACAAGTGTTGATCTAGATAGGATATCTTGTATTCACAAGCTTTAGTTAGGTGACATGTTCCATGCATCTGCAAGGAAAGAGATCATAGAAACAAACCATAAGAGTAGAGAGTTAATAGATGAAGTAGTCAAGGAATTTCAAGAGATCATACCAGACTCTAATTTTGATCCTACTCTATTCGATATTGAAATTTTTTAAGTTCTCATTGATTCATTCAACTCTTATGTTTCTAGTCTAAAGGAAGAAGCTAAGAAATATGTGGAGAAGAGGATGCATGATAAAAGAATGATGGAAATCACAAATAGATGTTCCTTTGCACATAAGAAATTTTATGAGTTATTAAAGGATATTGAAGGTTGTGTAGATGAGGCTAAGGCATTACTCTAGTATGGCATGAAGTGGCCTGGAGCCACACAAAGTATAAAGAAGGAGATGGACTCTATTGAGTCATAGATTAATGTTGCCTCCAGTGCATATGACTCAACTGTTAACTTCACCGGTGTCACAAGAAACAAAATTAAAGATCTTCACAATAAGTTTTTCCAGCTGCAAGCACAAAATTAACATACCATCCCATATTTTAGAGAAATAAGGGATCTAGTCAATCCCAAATTGCTACTAGATTCTAAAGCTCTCCTTAGTTTTGATAAGGCAAAAGGTATCAATTTGGTATTGGCTATGTTGGAAGAAAGAGAAGAACTCTTACTTGATCTTGAAACACCGACAAAGATGCTTGTAGAGGCCAAGCATGAATGGGAAGATGGAAGGTAGGCTAGGTAGGAAGAATAGTTGAAGAAATTGTAGGTGTCAACCACCTTCGGATGACACATTGTTTATGTTTTTATACATTTATGTTTAGATTTTATAGACACCTAAAAAAGTCTCAATGGATCACATTTTCTAACTAACATCATTTCGTCCTCAAACCCATCCTTTTTTCACTTGTTTAATTAAATAAGCATAATTATTTAATTAAATGCCTCATTTTCACCTATTAATCTAATTGACCTAATTGGGTTAATTTACCCCCTCTCACATTGACATTTCATCTAATTTAATTAAATAATGCAAATTATTTAATTTTAACCCTAAGTCCTCTTATTTCATTAAATAACCTAAACTATTTAGTTAAATATCATATTTGCATCTCCTTTTCATTAAATAAAACAATAATTTAATGAATATCATCACATTCCTCATCTTGCACATTCAATTTTTTTTTTAATTAACTAAATTGCTAATTTCCCTCATCCACTTGCATAGGGAATATTCCAAAGGAATATTCTCCTATTTTCCTCCAAAAAAAGGTACAAAGTTTGAAACAACTTTTTAAAGTTGTTGCAAAGTGTGTTTCTTTGCATGATTGTGAGCCCTTGATCTTTTCTTGATCCATGTGATCTTTGATTCTCATCCATTGAGAATAATTCTTGATCCATGTTTCATCCTCCTTTCATTTGTGACCATTGATAGATCAAATCAATCTCATCCATTGTTTTTTCATTTGATCTCCATTAAATCAATTATTTAATGAATATCATATAATTCCCCTAATTTGAATAACTAAGACTTTATTTTTAATTATAAAATTACTAATTCTCCCACTTGCAAATGAATATTCCTCCTTTGCACATTCCTCCAAAAGGGGAATATTCCCATTGAATATTCCTTCCCTTTTTGCACAATTGATTTTTTTTAAAATTTTCAAAATATCTATTTCCTCACCCATGAGAATATTCCAAAGAATATTATTTCTCCTCACTCATTCGAAAAAGGGAATATTCTTACAAAACTTCATATGCAAGTTAACTAAAAAATTTCATGTGTAAGTTAACTCAAAACTTCTTGTGCAAGTTAACTTGTGACCTCTTGTACAGGTTAAAAGTGTGTTTGTTTGAAGGATTGAGAACCCTTCATTAAATATCAACTTGCATTATCATCCCTTGATGAGAATCCATGATCCATGCTTCCAACTTTTTACATCCTTGACAATTTATTAGCCTTTTTTATCTTAATCATTCATTTCTCATTTTCTTTCCTATAAATAGGTCACTATTTGGAGACAAATGGATCCATCTCTTAGGAGAAAACTTATGCTATTAAAATCACTTTCACTTGCACTCATATTTAGCACTTATTTAGCATCCTTTTATCTTAATTTGCTTGCATCATTAGCTTAAAGCATCAATTAATGGCTTCCATGATAACATAGGTGCATACATTTAGCATATTTTGTAATTAGGATTTTAATCTTTTGAAGCTAGCATATATTTATAATAGCTTTGCATACACCCATATTGATCATCTTAGCATATATCATGTTAATTTAGCATTTAAATAATGTTTTATCACATACCTCTCATTAGTTTCATCGATTCTCTTCAATATAGTCAATTGAAACAAGCTCATTATCCAAGGGATTGGGAAAGGGTTGCCATTCCACATCAATGCCACACCACTCCCCCAATAGGATAAGTTTCAATGTCTTAGATTAGAGTTTTGTCAAGATTTCATGATTTAGAATGTTAGTTTTAATGGCTTCTTTGTCTTTGTTTACAGTGAATGATCTTATTGGGATTGATGCTTAGTGAGTTAAATATGCCTCAGATTCATATGGATTGGGTCTAGTTAACCTATACTATGACATTGGTCACATTTTGGTGCTAGAAGGAGGGCATGAACTAATCAATCTAGAAAATTTCTCTTTATATTTTTGTTTTCCTTGTGTTTGCATATACAATAACACTTTTTTAGGCTAACTGGGTTTTGTAGGTTGGGCAATAATAGTTGAAGTGAAGAAGCATTCTCATCTTTAAATCTTATAATTGTAAAAAGAGTTTGACGCTTTTGGGGGAATTATAACCCATCTATCTTGCTTTTCATTTTATGCTTTAGGAACACACTAATTTTCATTTGGGTTTAAAAAGAAAGTTCAAACAAGACTAAAATTGTTCAAACCCTCATTTCATCATTTTATTTTGTGCTTAAAATTGAACAAAGCAACTTAACATTTCATTTGTTGCATGAAATGAATTCATCTTAGCTTTAGGGGTTATAATTAACAAGTTTTTTCTATGTTTTGATTTACATCTTTGTTATTGAATGCATATGCAATTCTCTTGTGCCACTCAATGATCTTGAGAAATAGAATCATTCCTTAACACTTTGTATAATCACCTACATCTTTCAATTTAGATTAAAAATTAATCCCTTTGCTAGTGTAGGGAAAAGGTGTGGTTTGTGTTCTATCCTTGTTTCATGCAAACTAGGATGATCGAACTACAAATGTACTTCCTTGCTATTGTGTATCTTTAGAGGGCCCGCTTCCCCACTTCGAAAGGAGGGAACAACCCAAGTGGAAACAAGATAAATCCAAGCTCTTTCAAGCCACTATATAAACAATGTGTTTGTGATGAAAGTCATAAAAAAATAGGTGCGGATGCATCATACAAACAAGTGTCACACTTAGTATCCATGTGATACATTAAAATATCTTCTTGGGAAGAGACTGGGGGGCCTCTTGATTCTCCATAATCTTCAGCTAATCTTGCCATGTGTATGGCCACCTTGAAAAAATACCTTACTATGAACCAATTGTTTAGAAGCCAAAAACCTTTATGCTTGTTGGTACAGGAACATTCATTCCGAAGCCTCCCCACATTTTACTATTCAATTGTTTAAACAAGAAAATCCTTAGGATCTTTGGATCTTCAGGATTTGAGATTTGGTGGTCCCGAGAAGTGTGTGTCATGGAGGGGAGCCAGTGTAGCCAAATCTCTATATGTTCACATTGTCTTCATGTTTGGAGAAATCCAAGTGGGGATTCAAAAAGTAGTATCTTTTCATCCTATGATGGTAAATGCTTGAGAGTCGATTTAATACTTTATTTGGTTCCAAAACATTGCAAACATTCACAATCTTCCTCAAAATTTTAAACCCTTTGGCCTAAATATGGACACCTTTTGTAATAGCCTTTATATTAATGCTTGTCCTAAGGATTTCTATCCTTTGATATTTCTAAATATCTTGACTTACATCTCAATCCATGCTTTCCAAAGTTGACCTAAGCAGCTATGGCTTGAACTTCATCCTTTTCACAAAATGGACCTTGTGAAATTTATGATGTTTTTGACATATACATTTAGTTTGAAAACATAATTAAGACAAGTTTTTGTGGTAAAATAAACTCACTTAAGCAAGATAAATTGAAAAAATTGAACCCCACATGACCATTTGGTTTCAGATCGCTCTGATTGAACAACCCGATCTCACACCGACTATTATACAAGGAAAACATTGCAAAACATTGAGTCCAAATTTTATTGTCAAAATTATTGGGTCCTATTTCCAAAATCATTTGAGTTCTATTTTACCAAAATCATTGAGTCCTTAGGGTTTGATCACTTTAGAGGTATAGCATGTTTCTCACTACCTTGTTCTTGGAAAACAAAGGTTCATTCTAGGTCAACATTGGGTCAAACATTTCATCCATCCTTCATCATATTTCATCCTTCACTTCACCAAACTTTGCAAACTTTTGAATACACCAACACTTTGGAATTGGACATCTATCAATAAAACCAACCCCTAACTTAGCTACTTTTGTATGTGAAATGAATCCTTTTTCATGTATTTTGTTGAGTTAGTTATCATCTTTGGACTAGTTTATCTTTAAGATCACAAGTCTACCCTAAATATTATCAAGTTCATAAACATCCTTTATCCAAACATCAAACATCAAACTCTTAACTCAAAAGTGTTGTCCCAAAATGTTTGCAAAGATCATTCTCCACAACATTCATCTCTTCATCCCCCATTATCACCATTGCTCCAAAAAGACTTAGAGTGTCCCTTCTACTTATATTTGAGTTAACTAGATAGTTCAAACATTACAAATCTCAACACAACTCTCCCATGGGTGACCCAAAATTTATGGTAAAGACAAGATCACAACACAAGAGAATCATGGATAAAACCAAAGTCTCTTCTACCACTAGTGATCCCAATCCTCAAGAATTTGATCCAAGATGTCAAGTTACCCCATCATAACAACCCTCATCTCCATCAGGGCCGTATGAGATAGAAGATGTCACGAACAATCCATTTTGACTTACTAGAGAATAAATCATGGAACATCAAGCCTTAGAAAATGTGGCTTCAATTTCCCCATATTTTGTTACACAATCATTAACACAAGGCTTGACTTCATCTATGATTCAATCGACTCCATCCCTTGTGCCAAGTCAACCTTTAACATCAAGTCTTGCAACTAGGCTAGGAACCAACCTTGGTCCCACTTCATGTCTCAAAAAAAACACAACTATGGGGATTCACAACACAACCATTCCATTAACCGCCAACCTTCCCCAGAAAAAAAGTTGGACACCAACATTTGGCAAAGGACTTACATTCCATGATGCCACAAAATATCAACATTTTGAGCACAACCATCTTCATCCATCACCACAAATACCCCAGGTATGCCTAATGTTATGCAAGGTAATGTGGACCAAGTTCCTCAAGTAGGAAAACAAGGGTAAGTTATCACTCTCACACAAATTCAACCCTTGACAAGTAGTTCCAACAACCTCATTAACACATCAAAACAAGTGGTGACCCAAGCTACCCAAGTTAATCCACCATCCACATCAAACCCATCTATCATCAACCAAAATCAAAACAACACTTGGTTACAAATCCCATTAACCAAGGTAATACCTTGATCCCACCTCAAATAAAACAAGGGAACTCCCTACCCTTTGGTCAAGGGAACCCTTTCAATCAATTACAAGGTCTTAATGTATCATTACCATTGCAATACCAAATGACACCAACAACATATTTCCCCTTGGTCCCCCATGTCATGAAAAATCAAATGGCACCTCAATATTACATTCCTCCACTTCAGTCCACTGTCTTACAAGGGATGTTAAACCAAGAGAACCCCCAACCTCTCATCAACAATCCACAATCCACACAAAACATAAACATTGAAAACCCTTTGTAGATGTCCCAAAATTCAAATAATCCTAAATTGCAAGAACATGCCTTATCTTTACATCAAGAACAACAGGCCTATCAACAAGCCATCCAACAACATCAACAACAACAAGCAACCTTAGTAGCACAAGAAGAAGAAAAAGAAGAAAACTTAGCAGGACAACAACAACAATAACAACAAGAAGCAACCTTAATAGCACAACAACAACAATAAGCCCAATAATCATCCTTAGCAACACAACAACGACAACAAGCCAAATATCAAGCCCTACTGGCCGAACAACAACAAGCACACCAAACATCCTTAGAAAAACAACAAATATCCCTAGTGGCACAAAAATAACAACAAGCTCATCAAGAAGCCTTAGCAGCACAACAACAAAAACAAGCCTTACAAGCTCAACAATATGCCCAACAAAAATAATTGCTCATACAACACCAACACCATGGTTTATACTATAACCCTCAACAAAACATCATCAAATTGAACACGTTAGGAACATATACTCCTACACCATTATCTCCATATCCTACACCACCATACACCCCATACAACACTTTATCATATCAAAATCCTACATACAACCTATCTGTCATCCCAACATATGTTCCTTCTCCAAACCTGAAAGATGATCTAGCATCACAACTTAAGGCATTATCAGGATAAATGCAAGATCTTTTGATGGGAAAGATGAAGAAGCCTCATACAGAAAACTTATGTCCATACCCATTTGATCGAAACATTGAAATGGTATCATTCCCTCTCAGTTTTGAAATCCCCAAATTCGATAAATACAAAGGGAGAGTATGTCCTATGGAACATATCAAAGAGTTTAACATCATGTGTATGGAGGTATTCTATAATGAGTCCTATTTGATGAACCTTTTCCCATGAATTTTGACAGGTCATGCCATGGATTAGTTTTTTCAATTACCTCCAGGCATCAAAACTTTCCAAGAAATCATTAACAAATTTATAGATCACTTCTTCAATCTTGAGATGGACATAAGATTAGAAGAGTTGTATGCTCTCAAACAAATCAAAGGAGAATCTTTCACCAATTTCCTACAAATGTGGAGGCAAAAAGTTAGTAAGAGCAAGTGGACCATTCTCGATGAGCAACAAGTGGGGATCATCATAGCAAATGTCAATCCATATCTATTCTTCCACTTGAAGATGCAATGTATCACCACTTATGATGAGCTTTTCCCTAGATACCTTAACATTAAGAGAGCCCTAATCTCATAGGGAACCACACAAGTGTATAAAGACAATCGCCCATACACTAGTTCTAGTGACAAATCCCACTTTTGGGCCAAGAACAAGAATGTTACTAGTGATGGTGTTTTTGATGTAAAGGTTGTCTTAACTACTCCTAGGCAAGAAAACACCCAAACCATGAATACACAATAGCCATACACGTCACAACCAAACAATCAAACAATGATCAATGCTACAAACACTCAAAATGGACCACAAAGAAAAATAGTGCTCCCAAGCGACAATTCAATCCCTTAAGGGAACCTATGGAGGATGTGCTAAAGGAGTTGATACAGTCTAACCTTGTCACACTCCTAGATTTTTCAAACTATCAAGAGCCACAAGTCAAACCTCGTAGCTATAGAGACAATCATTTTTGTGAATTTCACTGATCTACAAAGGTCATAACACACAAAATTGTTTTAGACTAAAACATCTAATAGAAGATCTTATTGAAGAAGGAGACATTCATGTCAATAAAAAATTAGGGAATGAAAATTTACACAAACCCTATGCCTAACCATACAAAAGTAAAAGATTCAGGAAATGAATCAAAAGGAATCAACCTCAAAAAACATAAACAATACTCATGATACCACGGTGGGACATATTTATTTATCACAACATGAGGAATTAGACATGTATCAAGATACTATTTTAAAACAAAGACCAAACCCATCAATAGTGTTTAGCACTATTTTATACTGTAATGACATCAAGTTGATATCAGATTGTGATATCTCTACCACGTATGACTCAATGATTGGGCATGTTGAAGAAATTGTAAATGAGCCAAAAATATCCCTTGTTACAGTCATACCTACCAACTATTGCGAAGAGTCTTTTACCAATGATATATTATCCACCTAAGGATCATGTCAAGAGGAGGTTCTTGAGGATAACAAAAGTTATTGTAAATCGAGTTAGGATCAAGAACCCCGATCCCTAGAGTTTCACTAAGAGATAAAGGACATCTTCCAAACCATTTTTAACTCCAAAGATGTCCCCAATATCACCCTCAAGATGTTTCTTTCTAACAGACATATATATGTTCTTCATCCAAAACAAGAGTCTCCCACTCTTGGTATTCCTACACAAGAGCAATCAACGGTTGAGATTCCTGATTCTTAAAGTGATTGTGCATCATGGACATCTTTTGAGTCAGAATCAACATCTTTTGAAGTAGTATCAATAGAGAACGATGTCATAGAACTAGAGAAAATAATTCATATTCCTAAACAATAGGAACCCATAACAATATCATGTGTTCATGACAAGTCATCTTCAGTGACTATGGATCAGAGGGTACATTATGAAGGAAAAGGATTAGGTATTGATAATACAGGTTCACAACATCAGGGGAAATCTTGTCTACAACAAACATCAACATATGGGGCATGAAGGATCCTTATGATGAAAATGTAGTCAACACTACAACTATTCGTATCATGAATCATCATCCACCCATCATCTCATACACAAACTAGGACCAACGTAAAAAGGAAGAATCATATCTAAGCAAGGAAAAGATCATCAAAGAAAAATAAATAGTAAAGCAAAAAGGATACATCAAGTACAAATGGATACTAAAGAAAAATAAAGAAAATCATCCCTCCAAAACTCCACTAGTCAAAGAAACTATGGGGAAAAATAAAAAGGGAAGTGTATCCATCAAAAGAGTCCTCAAAACAAAAGCAGGTTTCTCAAGAAAGGAACAAAGCATATCCAATGGTTGGTCCTAATTCCATGAAAACCTTTGTTCCCACCCATCATTTCTCATCTTCACAAGTTTGGAGAGTCAAAGGTTCCAAATCATCAACCGATACATCTCATATTCCTTCATACATGACACCATCCACTCCATTCACAATATCTAATTCTCGCATTGACCATGTGTTGTAGCTACCCATCATCATGAGGATTCTGAAGGAACTTTATTGTGATGTGCAAATATAGACAAGGTTAATTTGGTACCAACAAGGAAAAACAAATTTCTTCAAGGTTGCATTCAAGTGCTGTATCTTAGCAAAGCAACCTCTTCAGAAGGATATCGCTAGCACGATATGACAGTGGCCTTGACATCAATACCACTAGGTGGTTCAATATGAGGGTAAATTTTCCAAAAATAAATTAAAAAAATAAAGAAAATAGTGAAAATAAAAATCTTCCTCCAGTGAAAACCACTAGGATGGTGTTTTGGGCAAGTACTATGATGAAAACCTAGAAAACAAGCATCATGAGTAGAATCAAGTGTCTATATGATCCTTCTTAGATAGAAGCATCTCATCCTTGTCATGATAAATCCAATGTTCCCTCCATCCATCCAATCCAAATTCATCCATATATCCCACTTTATCTTGATCTTGACAAAGATTTGGTGTATACTTCAACTCTACTCATGGAAAATTTTTGATAGGATCTTTACCATTTTATCTTGAGAAGTCCCATAACCCATATCTAGAATGATAAAACTCTATTGAAACTATTCACATATACATTACCTATCTTGGTTGTTCATTAAACTATGAAGCATTGCTAGACACTGGGGGTAGGTTATTGCAATCTTGTTTCTAAATAACTCTTGATCCATGTCATATATCTCATAGCATGGCATTGACATCATGATCTAGGTATTGTTTACCTCAAAATATCTTAAAAATCCCAAAAACATTCATAAAACATTCATCAAAAAATCCAAAAACATTTGCAAATTCCTATATAGCTAAAATCCAAAAACATTCATAAAATTGTAAAGTCAAAACTCAAAACATTCAAAACACATCAAAATCCCTAAAAAGGTTGAACAAAAAAATCCCAAAAATAGTACCTTGTTGAACAATGAGTCTTTGAGCTTGAATGTAGGCAAGGCTTATCTTTGATCAGCCCCCAAGACACTCCAGGTCAATCTTTAGGAGTTTGTCATAATAAACAAACATTCCATCAACTATTCATATCTCATCTTCAATAAGTCATGTCAGTCAAACTATGTGGTCTTTGCATGTATAACGTAGGAAAGGCTTATCTTTGATCAACCCCCAAGGCCCCTAGGATAGGTCTTTTAGTTTAGGTTCTTGGTCAAAACTCGAAAAATCTAAATCCGTTCAAAAAATATAAAAAAACTTAAACATTTGTAAAATATCAGAAAACCCCTAAACATATAGATAATAGAAAATCCCAAAAATATTTGAAAAATCATAAAATACAAAAAACACTCAAAACACATTCAAAAGACCTAAACAACATCAAATATCCTTGAAAAACGGTAAAAAACCTCAAATAACTAAAAACCAAAACATTCACATAAACTTTCAAAAAGACCGAAAACAACCTCAAAACATTTTGAAAATACCAAAAACATTGAAATATCCAAAAAATCTAAAATTATCCATCCCATCTCACTTTCACCTGCAATAAACTTTTATTCATAGTAAATCAATCACCATCTTCAACCTTTGGCAAAACAAATAGAAAGAAAGTATCGCAAGTCGTAAAGTGAGAACCTAAGTGTGACAAACTAAAGTCTAGTTCATAGTTAAGTGAGTCAGTGGAGTTTTTATTAATGTCTTAGCAAAAAACTCATCCTAATCAAACCCCCTGATCAACATGTCCTAGGATGTATCCTTCCTACGATGGAAATTAGTATCAGAAATCACCTTAGCTATCTTAAACTAGCAAGAGATGCACATAACATTGATTATTTGTATTTGATATGTTCTTATGATTTATCTTAATGACCCATTCTAAGGACCTCTCAATGATGTCTATCAAAATGATTTAGAGAGAAAGGAATAGGGCATCGATCATTTTTTTCATTTGCTGTGCTTGTGGATATTCTTGTAAAATAATCTTGGCACATACTTGCTTAGTTGTGTATAGGGAGGTTGTCTGGAGTAGATTGTTGACTATTGTGTACAATTTGTTACAAGATATTCTAAAATTCTAAACTACATTTCGATGAGGTTTCCAAAACAGAGTCAAAGTCCATTACACTAGATATAATTCCATCTTGGTTATCAATACCTTGATGCATCATGTCTATGTGTTATATCAAAAATAAGGAATGACGAAAAATCCCAATCCCAATAAATGAGCAAATCATCACCATGCATGTCTCGTCACCATAATCTAATAAAGTCTCAATGGATCAAGGACTTTTTGGAATTTTGAATCAATCTCAAAATCAATGGTTAATCAATATCCATTTCATTCTTTTACTTCCATCCATCCATCTTATCTTCTTATTCTTCTACCTTTACTAGCATTTATATCCAAGCATCAACTCTATGTGATCTCCATCAATATATACATGAGGCTACCCATAGCCGATGACTATCTATACATCATGAAATCTATCTACATGAATACATGAGCTATCACAGTAACAATCCCTCTTCCGTTAGGGCATAATGGGGCCTCTATATCACCTTCAACTCAACAAACTACAAAGTTGTAGCTCTTTGATTCAATGTCTTATTTTCACCTATCATGAGCCTAATCAGAACATTTTATTCTCAGATTGATCTCTCGAGGTGGAAATCAACCATCTTTCAATCATATCGATATCATGTCATCTAATGAACTTTGTTCCTAGCCTTGCTAGTAAATCTTGATCAATCTATCGTCAATCTATCAAATCAATCTATGAATGGATGGAGGATGTGCAAGATTTGAAATTGTGCCAATAAATGCATATTTTTGAATTTCAAATTTGTTGAAATGACTTGTAAGAGGGAAGGGAAAATGCAATAAATGCCACTTGGCTCAAGGCAAAGGACATATAAGATGAAGTTATTGCCTTGTTGGATGTACATATTGACTTGGAATTTTTGAATTCAAATTGAGAGAATATTCCAAAAGATGCCTTGTGAAGAAAATAGAGATTTAATAAATGAATTAAATCTATTTTCATGTGCAACTTGCATTATCTAGAGGATGGGACACGAGATGAGATTAAATTAATCAAGGGTTAATTAGTTTAATGAGAGAGGTTAGATGATGTGACCTATTTGACTAAGATTTTAGGATTTATTTAAATCAAATAATGAGAAGAATGTGATAAAGACAATAATTAAATAAGGATTTTGGATTTATTTAATTAAAAGAGATGGTGCTGGATTAAATCAAATAAGGTTTT
>VDFB02125060.1:71664-121560 GCA_007258455.2 Sequoia sempervirens | reverse complement strand
TTTTTATTTTCTAGGTTTTGCATCAGTATTTAATCTCTTTTATCAATTTTCAACATCTAGGACATTCCCTTAGATAGAATTAAATCTTATTTTCATTGGAATCTCAAGGACTTATTCTTGAGTGAGACATTAAGGTTTTTGCAACCTCTCCCCATTTAGGTGTGAAACACTAGAAGTGTAAGAGAGCCGCATCCCCAAAAATATTTGGTTCACAAATATTATTATTGTTTCCCTTTTAAAGCACAAGAATTACAAATAGAATTCCCAAAAATTTGATGATATGCAAGAAAGGGTGAATTTTTTTTTTTTTTTCTTGTTATAGCTTCTCTCACAAGGAGATAGAAAAGTGATTACCCCAAAGGTGTGCATAATTTACACTTTGTATTAGAAAAGGGGTGTAAAGTAGCAAGTAGGTCATCTCTTCTTGAGAAATGAGGTGGTGGTGATGGGGTCGAAGCTAGAATGAATATCTTATGCAGTTTTGGAGGGCCTTGCTAACCAATTCCTTCAATAGAGTAATGTGATCTTTTTTCTAAGAGGATTTGAATTTCATGTTCCTTATTTCTATATACACCTTGTTCAGAAAGGATCTTAAATCCTTGATCATAACATCTTTCTAGGTCAATGGGTGTTTTGTTAGTTTTGTTTGCATGAGATTGATGAATACTTTGATGAAATTGAGTTTCATTATGGGCATGTGAAGAGGAGTTATTTGTATGTATACACAATGGGAAAGGAATTAATAGTAAATGGATCTCTTTATGAGAGGAAGAAAATATGTGAAGTCAAGGAATGATAAGATTTTTTGGACTTTTGGCTAAGGTGACTAGGTAAGATTGAAGAATAGTATATAATTCTCCATGCTTGGGTGTTATATTTTTAAGGATAATATTTTTCTAAAGGGTAGGTATGGTATTATTTAGTGACTTATCAATGATCTAAACTTCTTGCACTAATTCTAGGGGTCAACAATAACTAATCTTGTGAGAGTTGTATCATTTCTAAAGGATCCCTTCTTCATCATAATATCATGAATATTTCAAGGCTACACCTTAACTGATATCATGCATATCATTCCACCACAAAAGGAGAACATTATTTCTTATAAGATTCCATAATAGACAGAGGGAATATGCCCTTGTTAAAATATTAGTATAAATGATATATTAATATTTGAAGGAGAAAATGAATGAAAAGTAGTTATCATTTTCCCTCATAATTATATTTCTGAAGGATCCCATCCCATCCTCATGTACCCTCTTCTCTTGTTGTATTTTTCAACTTAGTTGGCCTCATCCTTTCCCACTAGGTATCATATGCTGGTGTATTCCATTCATCAATAATATATGGACATGGTACCCATTGCACTACTACTAAGCCTTAATGTTAGTAATGGTTATATCTTTTTTAATCATTGACCCACAATATGTGACCTCTCTTTATGATTTTTCATATAGAGCCTCAACCAAATTGGTACATACTATCACTCTCCAAACTACAAGTGAAAAACTAATTAGAAATATTTGACTTTATTTTCTATGTGGATCATCTAGTCAAATATCTAGTATGTCTACAATATGGGAGATGGTATCCATCACTAGAATAGGCTTCACACTATCTCCATGGATTCCAAGTGAAAATAGCAATGTAATATATTAATTGTATCTAATAGGGAGCTAGTACCAAACTGGTAGACTACAAGTGATGAATCTAAAGATATAGTCTCACTTGAATGCAAGGACCCCATGTATGAATTACCCCATCACCAATCATCCTCTCAATAACTACACCATAACAGATAATAAGTCATCAACCTCTCCTATCAAGAACTATTATATTGTAGGTCACTACCACTATCAATAGTTGTAGTGTGTCAAAGTTCTATGGCATATAACCCAAGATGATCTCATAATTATTTATTCTAAGGTCATCTATCATAAAAACTAGACTAAGGGTTCTCTATCCACCATCTATGTCATATAGAACTTTCTCCCCATGAATTGGGATCTAGTACAAGATCCTCTACATGTCCTTAAGAGTAGTGTTTACCTTTCTAATAGGCAACAAAAATGAGTTCCACTCATTTTATGACCACTTGGCCAATATAGTTGTCATACCCATATTCAACTAAATCTTCAAGGCATATAGTTAATGTAATATAGTCTGACCACTCTTAGAAAATTTTGCGCATCCTTGCTGAGTTGCCACCTCAACCTAATTTCTTATGCATGTCTGTTTTGAGCCATCGAAGGATCATGACCATCTTGCATCCATTACACACACTTTATTAGTCATTATAACCAATAATTTTTTGTCCAAAAGCTAATTACATCATTTGTTACAATAGTCAATGGTTAAATTTTTCAATTGCACCATTTCAATTATCAATTTTGGCCTAACAAGAAATTGTGCCATTTAATATCAAATGCATAACTTCAGAGATTTACACCATTCCTAGCAGGGATAACTTTAAGAAACCCCCCCCTTGTCAAAGGTGTAAAATCCTAGTGAATCTTTCCTTTTATTTGAAAGTTTTTATTAATTTTCCTAGTGTATCTATGCACATTAGTAAAAAAATGTATATAATATTGGAAAATCTTAATGAATTATTTGTAAAAATAATAATCACAATGGTGAATCCTAGTCAATAATCACTAAAAATATTAATTACAATGGCAAATATTTCCTTTAAAAATTTGCATAGTTGGTTGGCGTAGTTCCCCCATTCTTTTTGTTTTTTGTAATATTGAAGTAGGGGCCCAGGGGTAGTAGCCACTAGCGAAGTCAAGGAGTAGTGCACCTTGCGGGGTCAAGGGGGTACAGCCACCTTGTGGGGGTCAAGGGTGAAATACCCCCTCATGGGGTCACTATAAAAAATGCATTAGATCACACATGGATTAATTATTTTCCAAAAATATCACAATAAAGTAAGACTAAATGAAAAGTTAAATTTTTACCATTGATTATCCTTTTAATTGGATGGTTACAGGTTGATTCTACGACCTAATAGCATGTTCCTTTTAAAAGACTTGTTGAGGCCCATAATTTGTTTTGGTCCACACTATTACATTTAATTGTGTGGCCCAAAACAAATTTTGGGCCTCAACAAGACTTTTAAGAGGTACATGCATATTAGGTCATGGAATCAACCTGTAGCCACCTCATTAAAACAATCATCAATGATTTGATGGCAATAAATAAAAGCCCTATTCAAGGCTAAAATATCCCTAAAATTAAATACTAATTTATTAGTGTGGCGATATTGCCCCAAAATTAATGGTAGTAATATAATATTATTGGAAAATATAATTAATATTTATAATTATAGTATAAACTACTCATGAATCAGTTCCAATGATGGATCGTTTAAAAAATAATGCATAGGTGAATTAATCAAGATGAAATTATTTTTTTGTAAAAGCTTTGCAATTCAACATCCTTTTTAGCTTGTACTATTTACCATTTTGGAGGTCTCGAATTCAATTATTCACCAATTGGTGAAGATTTTCCAGTAAAGTTTTCCCTGATTCATAGTGTCAACTAAACATTCACAAAGAATTTATAGAAAATTGAATATTATTTGCGCTACAAATTTCACTTGTACCACCAACTTTTGATGATGAAATTGAAGGAAAATTACACAAAAGTGTGCGATTTGTGCAAATACAACCTTCAATTATGAAACTACACATGAAATGCATCATTTTGGGATCATTTGTTCCAAACTAAAACTATGGCACATTTGAGAAAACTTAGACCTACATCTAATAAATGCACTAAATATGAAAAATCAAAAGATGGGTAGGGGTACATACCTTTTCCTATGTGTTTTCTCATCATCCATATGTCCTATCTCTCTCTATGTGATGATCACCCTCCAGAATGCCTATCATCATCTATGCACCTTCACTCTCAAGGAATCTAGATCTCTCAAAATCTCAAATAGGAGTACAAATGAGGATGGTGATCCCCCCATCATTTTATTTATAGTGGATAACCCTAATTACATCTACCCACCCCATCACCCTCATTTAAATTATCTATTTCACCACTTTACCTATATTAATTATTATTTTTAATTATCTAATTACTTTATTAATGTATTCTCATCATATAAATTGGTTAAATAATTTATAAATTTTTAATTAATTTAATGCAACCTTAATATTTTTTGTGATCAGATTAATTGAATAATTATTTATAATTATTGAGTTAAAACTAATTATTCTTCTCAACATTTTCCTCTTCTAAAATAAATATAATTTATTATTTTATTTTATTTTCCCTTTGTATATGAAATAAATAATTAATTAATTTAATTATTTATTAATTAATGATGCATTTCCATCGTTCCAATCAACTCCCATTCACTTTGTGTTCACTCTTCAGTCAATTCAATCCTCTATCCAAACTATTATGTTTCATTCATCAATAATCACAGTTATCTCTTCAATCAATTCCCTTAAATAATCCATATGTTAGTTAGCCCAAATCATGCAATCACTTAACTCCTCATCAATTCCTCTCAAATATTATTAGCCATCAGTATTTAATTCTCACATTTGAACTCAATTGTTGATCAATAACACAAAAATTTTAAATTCATTTACCATTCATCTATTATCGCTCTCTCACTCATTGCAAAAAATATTTACGCATATCATTTTAAAGTGATTTGTGCTAAAAATCTAAGAGCAACCACACACCATTCTTCAAGGTGAAATTGAAGAATAGTGGATTCCACAATGTCATCACAAAAGTTTGAATTGGTTGATTTGTTTGATTTTCCTTATGCTTCATTGGTTATTTTATAAATTCAATCATGTTTGATTATTTTCTATTTATTTCACTATCAATTTTCATCGTCCACAATTACCATGGACCTTGTTGATATATGGGGTAGATAGAATGACTATGATATCTATACTTTTGGTTCTTCTCTTACTCTACTCATGTAGTTTCTTTGTGCAGGTTTCTTGTTATTTTCACTTAGACTTGAGGCTCATTTTTACATTAGGATTGTGACCTCATCTACCTACCTCTTTTTATGAATATTTGTAATACAAACACTTTTTCTTAAAAATAAATAAACAAAAACCAATTCTAATACCCTTAAAATTCAATCTAATTGCTAGAAAAATTGAATGATTATTAGATCCTTCATTTACATTGTGTTGATACCATAGCCTAATCTTGTCACTTTAAAATATTCAACATTAAGTTAATAGTTCCACTCAATCTCACCCAACTTAATACAATGAAAAAAAATCCAATAGTCTAAAAGATGATCATCAAAAGTAGATGTATAGGAGTTCAACACTATTTCCTCAATTGGAAGATTGGACCATAATAGGAGGCCCATATATTAGCAAATAATCATTATTCAAAAGGTATCCATACTTCTCTACAAACTACTTTATTGAAAAGCTTTCTTGTACCTGTAACAAATTTCTATGGATTGACAATCATCGAAAATAAAATATTGTCTTCTCAACCTAGAGTGTCTATTACTCCAAGCACATTATCCTTGGTCATTATCTTCCTATCTTCCTCTATTTATTACAATCGAATTATTTATGGCATCGCACCTCATGACATTCAAACCCTTAATTCAAAAATATTTACTTTTCTTTTCATTTATTGGGCCACTCATACACCATTTACTAATCATGAGTCCAAGATCATATGAAACTAAGCACCTTCCTCCTACTTAGTTGGCCAACTCCATTTGAGTAACTAGTTGTATAATTTAGATTAAATGGTCAAGAAATGTTTTTTGAAGAATAGTTTGAGAGGTTGTAATTTGAAATAGATAAAATGTTAGTCTATACATATTAAATTTGGAATTAATAATCAAACAATATTATATGGAGACATTTAACTATCAAAATTTTCCAATCTAAATAAGTGTTAACTTACATACACAATTAAAATACCTTTGATCAATACAAATATATCATTTATTTCTACTGTCACCAATAGAAAATGAAGGTTATAATTTTTTATATGATAATCATAATTTGAAATATTATATTACTTCTCATTGAAAAAACTTACAAAATAAAAAGATCAATTGTATTTCATTAATCTATAAAATAAATTTAATATAATCCTTCGAGATTCAATCCTAATACCTTCCGGAGACCCTACAAAAATTGGGAACAAGAGAATATTACAAAGGCTACATTATTGGATAATGTTTTTTATAATAGTCTTACTACCACAGCCTAATCCTTTCACATTACAATATTAAACAATTAATTTTCAAATATTTAATATAGCAACAAATTATGTAAATTGCAAGCCACAAGTTGACAGTTCCACTCAATCTCACCCAAATTCTTCGAATGAAAAAACATCGAATAGTCTGAAAGATCTTCAACAGAAGCAGACGAATAGGAATTCAGCATTATTTCATCGATTGGATGGCTGGACCACCAGCCCATGCATCAGCTAATAATTTGTATTCAAAGTATATCAAAAAAACTCCGCAAATTCTTATTGTGAGAAAGATTTCCCGTACATGTAACAGATTTGTATGGATAGACAGCCCTCGACAAGCGAATCTTATATTCTCGATCCAGAGTACCTATATTCTCCCGATGGTTTCTTATCGTCCTTTTTATTCCCCTTCCACTGAAAATGACATCGTCACTATGTTCAAATCAGGCCACATGTTCTTTTGAGGAAAAAGTACCAAGCAGAGATAAAGAAGCTAAAACAAGTCAAAAATCCAATACCACCTCTTCTGCCCCTGTATTTACTCGACACCGCAAAGAATGTGTGAATAGTTGGAGCTTTTTCGATAAGCCTTCATTAGATGCTTCTCAGTCAGCTCTTCTTTCGCAGAGAATTTCAATCCATAGCTTTCCAACCGCACTGATTAATGTCTGAGAAAAAGATAAAGGTCCGAGAACTTTCGATACATGTGCAATTAATCTGTTAACACTCTTCAAGAAAACCTTTTTCATTCAATATATTATTTCTGTCCATTGCATGAGCTATATAAGACTCAATTTATCGGGTCCACTCCTGTCTGCAATCCTCCTTCAGTAGTTGAGCTGTTTTGAGGAAATGAAATCGTATTACAGTTCGAGGCTCGAGAAATTTATGGTGTAGTCTCGCATTAGGGGGGAGCGCGTTACTCAGCCAAGAATGGCTTGCCCATATCATGTTATAAAACGCAAATATTATGGGCAAGTCATGCTTGGCAAAGCATCCGCTCCGCTTCTCCTGCTAGACCCTCCATGATTTTTAACTGAATCATCGATAACAATTGTTTCCTTTGCTTTAAAATATGAGGGTATATTTTATTTGGGAAGAGCTTAAGTTGCTGCAACATTGTCATCAACCTGCACTTTCATTAACAAGGCTTGGATCCAATTTTGCAGTGTAATATCTATGCATTGAGTCAACTGGCTGTATTAATTTACAAAGGGTTATACGGAGGCAACCAGTTGCCACCAGTTTGAAACAACTTTTTATTATTTTAAAATTTTATTATTATATATTAGTTTGATGTTTAAACATTTTCTTAATCGTCTATAGCATGGTGACGCTGATGTTAACTATCAAAAATAAACATGAATAATTAGAAATAATTTATTGGTATAATTATTAATATCACATCTTACTTAAGCTTACTTAGGTAAATTGTATTATTTACTGTTAATTAGGAATATTAGGCAAGTGTGTGTCATCACTCCTTGATTGATGGGAGTTAGGTACCACATCTCCCTCATCAAGTGAGTTACTTTGACACAACTACACCTCTAAGTTGAGTTAGTCTTTTAATAACTCAGGTTTACTAGGACACTTGTCATTCTTGACAAGTGCATCCTAAACTTATAACTTTGTAATCATTCTTAATGTTTTTGATAAAGGGTAAAACGGGTTTTATAGGGAACCACAAAGTTTACAACTAAAAAGATAGGAAATAAAAGTCCAACAAAAACAACCAGCTACACCAAAGGAAAAAGCCAATAGCAACCAACCGCAAAAGACCGTCAAGCAAAAGAAACCAGCAAAGCAGACACCAAACCACCGGCTATGACTACCTTAGAGTCTTAAGGACAGACTCCGTTTCCACTTCCAAGTTCCGCATTTCCCGTACCCCCTTCTTAAAAGTTTGAATCATGTTCGGAGTAGGGGGAGCCTTCTGCTTTAGATTGGCCCTGGTTCTCTGAGAAATTCCAACATCCGCCTCCTGGCTTTTATCATTGGTTTCCTCCAGGTCGACCACCAGTGACCCCTATTGGGTTTTGTCTAACTTCTTAGTCATAGCATTAATTATAATGGTGTTATGTCTTGCAATTCTATTGTTTTGCTCTGCAACAATTTTGATAGTGTTTTTAGTTCTCTCAATCTCTATATCGTCATTCTTGTTCTTCTCAGCGTGGTACGTCGGATCTTTGTCGAGCTTGTGATCACTTTGTTTTATCCCATTCTTTTCCATAGCCACTACCTTGGCTCCCAGCTCCTCTAGTTTATTTTGAAGGGCCCAATTCTTAATCTTTAGCTCATTGATTTCATTAAATGTCCATTTCAAGAGTTTAAAATGGGTGTCAACATTTTTTCTGGCTAAAATCAACATGTCCTCGGAAGGGTCCCTACTAGTCTTGAGGCAAATTTTTTTAGGGTCTCGAGTAATAGGGGAGCCAGCTTTAGCAGTTCTATCCAGTGACGGGTCAACACTAGGCACAAAAATGTTGGCACCAGATGCCTCAGAGTCAAGGGAATCTCTGGAATAGGAAACGAGGTTTTGAACCTGGGATTTTTATCTGCAAGACTAGTCTTAAGGGATGTGCTACCTTGCTCAAATACAGACCGAGCTTTGGTAGAGACAGGGTTAGGGTTTTTCTTGTCAGAAAGGGCAGTAGGTAGGCTAAGGATAGTTTTAGCCAGACTAACTTTGGGCAAAAAATTCGAATAGCTGGGTTCAGTGCTGTCATCCTCAGAATCAGTGGGGACATCCAGGTTAGCAGGGACAGGTAAGTTTTGGTAGTGCTCAACAATTAGTCCGAGTACACCAGTGTGCAAAATGGGTAATCATTCTTAATGTTATTCACTTCATTTTGTGATCAATTTCAGCTTATGCATTCTATGTGCTTGATCAATCTTCTATGAGATCTATGGGTTTCTTCATGGTATCAAAGCCCTGCAAAGAAGTTTCCAGGCCATAAGTGAATGCTTTGAATAGAAATTTAGCAAGGCATGAAGATCTAGATGTTTTTAATTCTTTGTTCGGCATTTGGAAATCTCATATTTTATCAAAATTCTTGTGCTATAGACTGACTCTCTTCATTCAGGTTCTACGTTCAAAATTATTGAGAAGGTAGTCGACTCTCCATTCCAAGCATATTATAATTATTGTTCTAAAAGAGAATGCCATGATTTTCATGTTGTAAACTATCTATATGGGAGTTGTATTTTTATTGATAGCATAACAATTGATTTTTGGCTCTTAGGACTTCTCTAACTCATCTAGGGTTTTTTACCTAAAAGGAGAGAATTAGGCCAAAAATGCAAACTAGTTCATTCAATTTAATGTTATCTGTGATGTTTTCTAACCTAAATGAAGCTAACTAAATTCAATTGACTAATCTAAATGGATGAAAATGAATGCAAAAATAAAATTAAAGCTATGTTTGAAAACACACTATGATATGCAAATAATGAAGTAAATGAAGAAATTATGTAGAACAGAAAGGGATAGGATGAATCTGAGTGCACCTAGATGAAGTGTGATGAATCTAGAGTGTTCTAGATACTGGTTGAAATTACTGATTTTTCATAGTGGGACTCATTCGCCAAGGGTGGCGAATTAGTCCTCCTGGTGAAAAACTATCAGAAGCAAGTTTTTGTCTGTCAGGGTCCAGAATCTGACAACATTCAGATTTTTAGTCCTAAGGTGGAACTTATTTTCCATAGATGGCAAATCAATCATCTCCCAAATTTCTGAAAAATCAAGAGACAACTCTATAACACTAGATCCATAAATCACTACTTGTCGGGTTGCCAAAGTCAATTTTGCAAAAAATAAAGAGAAAACCTTCTCCAAGCTTGAAATAGACTTGAGTTGACTTGAAGCACCAAGTTGACTTCTAAACCAATATTCAGCACCAAAAAGCTTGTCAAATATGCATACCTAGGTCCGAAAACAAACATACAATAGGGGGAAATGGTTTTAGGTTAGTGAATAGGGGTTTTCCTTGGTCAAACCCCATTTTTGGTAATCAAACCTTCAATAAAATAATGAAATGCGAAGGACTGATAAAATAACAAAATGCAATTGCTATAAAATTACCAAACCCTTGATGATGTCAATCTGAAGTAATGTCAATGGTTGCTTCAAAGAGATTGAATAGTGCTTGAAAAGATATTGTAAACTGCTTGAATGCTTGAGTGAATAGGTAGATAAGTGAGGGTATGTGTAGGATCATCATGGAAAAAATAGGTCCTTAAGTGGCAAAAAATTCAGAAAAATTAGTGTTAGGAAACTTGACGTAAAAATTTGAATAAATTATCTATATTATTTCAAAAATATGTAAGAATAGAATCTGTAGAAAATTGAATGTAGTTTCTAAACTACTAGGTTTACTTAAAAATAAATAAAATCTATTTGGTGAAAATTTGAAATTTCAATGTAGTAATACTTAAATTTTAGGGAAAAAATAAGTAGGTGTATGTTTTACCACCCAAACCATAATAAAATGATAATATTTTTTTATAATATTTTATATATAAGTAGAGGACTCATGTCCAAATGTGATGCATGTTTTTTTGTAATTTTTTTGGAGTAAATAATTAATTATGAATTTTTTATTAAAACTTTTAAAAAATATTAAAAAATCGTATGTCTGACCACCTTAACCTGGTCAAAACTTCATGAAATTTAATGTTTGTTTTATTAATCCTATAGTATGTGAAGCATAGAATGTGATGCATGTTTCAGATTCAAAAAATGTGATACCATTTGAAAATTATAGATGTTTTTCAATCAACCTATCGATCAGGACTTTAGTCATAATTTTAATAGAAAATAAATAATAATTATTTATTAAATAAATTCAAATTAAATCATAATTTATATTGGAGGAAATTTTAAAATCTCCTCTAAAAACCCTTTTCGTTTCATCAATTTTGGATTTAAAAAAAGTCGTCAGCCACATACCCTACAAATACCCATAATATTGCCACCTTTTGGCCCATCATGATCCTACACATACCTATGAACTTGATGAATGGGGCATGAAATAAGGTGAAAATCACTTATTTATATACATTTGTGCCTTACCCATTCATACCTCATTATAGGCCAACATCAAGTGTTTTTGAATAAAATCCACAAATGAAATTTAAAATATTTTGAATTTGGGGCCAAGGGGGACTCATTTGCCACCAATGGCGAATGGGTCCCACCTAGGACCTATGAATAAATATTCAACAAGCTCCCTTCAGGTATATTTTTGCTATAAGTATCAGCATGCACATTGCAAATAAACCACTTGGCATTTTTGTTAAAGTCTGTTGCCCTTTCCACATGTCTACTCTGCACTCCTCAGAGGTTTCCTTTTCTTTGCATCTCGAGAATCCCTGCTATGCTTCCACATGTCGTAGTTGTGGGCCATTTTGATCATTCATTTTGTTTCCTCATTGGGCCCAACTTGAGTGCCACATAGCTCTCATTCTCAAAGAAATTTAGCGGGCCCCATGATCGGCATCTGCGATGCACTTTTTGTACGTGTCTGCTCTATGCAAGCTTTCAGGGAGAGTATGAAATAGTGACCATAGGTAGCGAAATGTTTCCATGCATCTCTTCTATGCACACTACTTCAATGCCAAGGATGAAGTGAACCACAAGCTACAACTTCGGCCACGTGTTTTTAATTGCCTACCTCAAAGGGCAACACTTGTCTGCACGAGGATTTGTTGGACCACTACCATCATTTATAGAGGATGCACCTAGACCAGAGCAACTACATGCTTTGGGTTGAAGCATTTCTATTGCAACGACTGAAAGGAATCTTTGATTTTGCATCATTACCAAATATTTTCAAATCTATTCTATTACTGCTCTTCGAGACGGTGGGAGTTTTCAGCTATATATACTTCTCTTTGTTTTGAGGGAAGGGTCTGAATTTTGAAGGAACACTAATTTTAGGAAAAGACACCAAGCCTTTATTATTATTATTTTTTTATTGTAAAAGAACTTTAGACTATGCCAATTGTTTGGCCTTTCTATTCTTTTATGCTATTTGATTAAACTTTAAACTATGTTGCTATTGTCCAGATATTTCATTTGAGAACTTCTATATATATTGAATGCAAGTTTCCTGATCTAGATCATGTTTTATGACTCTTCTTGGCAGTAGGAATTTATGCAAATTTTTTATGTCAATGAATGGATTATCTATACTTTAAGCTTCAATTTCTTCCTTTTTGGAACATTGCAAATACCAATCAGGCCCTTAGGTCTATGATTTATTGTGCCTATCATTAACTCTTGGCACATTGCCTTAGGTTAGACTTTAGTTTGTTATATATGTTTTCCTTTCCCTTTCCAAACACCCCATTATAGAAGAAGCTGACTTCTTTAAAAATTTAGAGGTCACTCAATTTAGCGCAAAAGGTCCCCCATAAATTGAGTTTCTCATAAGACACTGTTACCTTGTCAAATTTTGGCATCAACCATTTGTTATTTTTCTGGCATGCCCAGTGGGACAAAGCTTAAATGAATTTGTGCTTTAGAAGGGTTTATGAGCCATCAACCTATAACTAGATCCCAAACCGCAAACAACTCCAGTTTACTAGTACAACCACTAAGAACAGTGCAGGCCATAAATCAGTTGGTAACAATTTTGCTCCTTCCACTCATTCCTCTAACCATGTTGCCAGTCACCAACAAAAATTATGTGGCATGTGATGCTGGAAGTCCCCTAGCATCTCTAGTAACACCTGCTATCTAGGGTGCTATCCCGATCTTAGCTATAAAATCTATACCCACGTTTATTAGAGATGGCTCAAGAACACCCATAAAACATCAGCAAGATGTGGCAAACATGTGTTTGGTGCACGAGACCACTACATAGAATGTAGCTCTAAGGCTCCTCACCACATCTTTAAAAGGCAAGGCATTGGATTACTATCGAACATTGCCACCTAGCACTATTTTCAACTAGGATGAGCTCAAAGATCCATTTTATGAGAGATTTTCAAATTGTAGAGATTGCTCCTTGTTGTACCATCAACTTTCTATCATAAAACAAGCTCCCCAAGAGGCTATGATGGAATTCAATGCCCAATTCCAACAAATTGGCAGAGAATCCATGTTGCTATATGCCTGACTCCTGAGTTGGCATTCATATTTTATCTAAAGTCCATTAACCCCAAAATTTCTATGATGATCAATTCTTTGGGAAGATATAATCTACCAAATGCTTATAGTGTCATCCTCAATGTTGAGAATCATTTGATAGATTGCAGAAAGTTTCCTCCTCAGCCCATTATGCCAGTATTTCCTAAAATATTGATGCCCACATAGGAAGTCAAATTGAAGAGTGTGCCCACACCTCCCCATTCAATGTACACATATGCAACAGTGCCACAAAATGTTGCCTCTAGAATCGGTTCTCCCAAGGATGAAATGAGTGATCTTAAAGAAATATTGCAAACTATGGAAAATGATTTAACTACCCTTGAGTGGAGCCAATCAACGCCTCTAAAGCCTTCCTACCAAAATTATCAAGGCATAAAGACTTCATATCAACAGAATCAGTACCGAGGTGGTTCCCACACTAATCTACCAACTCCGACAGCCAACCAAAGAGTGTCAGTTCCTACTCTGTTGATGAGCACTTGACCAAGCTCAAGTAGGCAATTGGCTGTAGGATAGAGTAACCTCATTGATGATATCAATCTATGGTGCTTCCCTTGTAGTGATGCACATATGCCCCACAATTGTCCATGTGGAAACTTACAACAAAAGGTGGCAAAGCAGTACACATGACATCAGACCACAAATTATATGTATATGCCTCACCACAAATGGAGAGTATGGTTTCTACTACGTAAATGGAAGGGATGTCTCTAGAACAAGAATCTGAGATTGCTCCTGATCTCAATCTCTTTTCATAGATCAAAGAAGAAGAAACGGTGTTTGCTAATGATACATCCGCATCAAAAACATTGCAAGTTTAATCTGATTATAAGACTTGATCAAAGAGGATATTTCCCAGTGACTCAGTTGCTCCACAACTAGCCAGTCCGCAACCTCAAGGTAATTCTTATAAGATATCTGGCACTTCCATTGTGTTGATGCTATATTAGCGATGGAAGGAAATTATTATAAGAAGAGAAAAAGAGAAGAAACCTCCAAGTTTTCCACCTTTTAACATGGTGGAAGAATTGAAGAAATCATCATAAGATGCTATTACAAAAGGCACTTCAAGCAGAGATCAATGTAGCACCAAAAAAACATTTATCAAATGAAAAGGTTGATAATCAACTATCTCCTACTAAAGTCCTTACGAACAACACAAAAGAGTCCCCTACCAAAGTCAGAGATAAGTTGAAGCCTCAACCCTTCTTAACTCTCATTATAGGGAAGAAGTTGTTGCACAATGCTATGATTGATTTTGGTGCTAGCACCATAGTTATGCCTAAACGAATAGTTGAAGCTTTAAGACTTATCTATGAACCTATGAAAAGGGGAGTAATGTAGCTCGATGGGAATAGAGTTGAAACCGTAGGTGTGATCAAGGAACTTCCTTTAACTCTATTTGTTTCCCCTAGTATCACTATTCCACAAGACACTATAATCATAGATGTTCCTCCCATGTTCGACCTCTATTTATCCTGAGAAGTTACTTCAAGGGTGGGAAAATACCTATCCCTAGATTGGTCACATCTAATTCTTAGAAAAAGCAAGATGCAAAAATGAAATTAGAATCAAAAGCATTGCATTCTAAACATGTAGCGGATGAAGTCATGATAAATTTTGAAGCCACACATACCTCTATGACCAAGCAAGAAATGGATTGCATTGAATTATTAGAGGAGGAAAAGGTGACCGAAGACCAAAATGATCAAGAGGATGCTCTATTAAGTGAATACATGGAAAATGATGCTTTCGATCGAATTACCATGCTACATGATTAGGCACCTATGTAATCTATGATGAAGACCAAGTGATCCCTAAGGTCAGGCAACTGAGCTATGGATTTTGTACTTTGGTAGGGCAAGATGCAAAGTAGGCGCCAGAGTGGGGATATGTTTGATATCACCAAAAAATGAAAAGATACTAAGGTCTTTCCACTTTTAACAAGTTAGCTTGTTTGAACAATGAATCCGAATGTGAAGGATTAGTTTAGGGTTTAAGCCTTGTGGAGTGAATGGGCATTAAGCAATTGATGGTGTTCAAATATTCCAAACTAGTGGTCAACCAAGTCCAGGGAATTTCTATAGCAAGGAATGTCCACATGAGATCCTATTGGCATCGATTTTGGGACCTAGTTGAGGGTTTTGAAGCTTTCGATGTTTAGACTATTTCTTGAGACCAAAATAGCGATGCAGATTGCATGGTAGAGATTGGATCCCAGTTTGATCCTGCTTTTGACCTTATACATAACAAACACTCTGTATGAGTAATAGTCTGACTAGTGGTCCCCATTAACAATCAAAATTGGCAGGTGTTTGAAAGTGATGAACACATTGATTCATTCATCCAAAAATAAGGGGAATTTGCCGATCAACTCCAACCAAAGATCACTAAGGCTTATGAGGGACAAATCATGTAGCTCAAATCTAACAAACTTTCGAAAGGATTGGTTACTCTCAAAAACCTTTTTAATTGTTATGATGCAAGAAATGATAGATAAAATATTGTAGTAGAAAAAAGTGACTACATAGACCTTCAGGTCTTAGATGATTGAAACCTTCAAGTCAAGAAAGATGTCCCACACCATGATAAAGAAAGGATCATCAATTTTTGTGAGAAATATGAAGGATTAGTGGCCTAGTCATATCATGACCTAAATGAATATGATCCTAACATCATCCAACACATGATTGAGCTAACAGAAGGTGCAAAACTAGTTTGAAAAAAGAAGAGGCCGGTAAACCCCAAAATTGAAGCACTAATTGTGCAAGAGCTAACCAAGATAATCGAGTAATAGATTGTCTTCTCAATCAAGCATTTCATGTGGGTATCTAATTTAGTCCTTTTCTAAAAGAAGAATGGAGATGTCCACTTGTGTGTAAACTTCAGAGACCTAAACAAAGCATCCCTAAGGGATCATTATTCGTTGCCTTCTATGGAGACAATCCTGCAAATAGTTGTAGGATTGGAAATGTTTTCTTTGCTTGATGGCTTCTCCATTTATAATTAGATCTAAGTCAAAGCAGAAGATCAACACAAGAATACATTCACTACAAAGTGGGGAACATTTTCATATGCTAAAATTCCTTTTTGTTTATCCAATGCGAGGGAAACATTCCAGTGGGAAATGGACATCGCTTTCAGTGAGCTGATCAATAAGATTATCCTAATTTATTTAGATGATCTTACTATGTTTTCGAAGTCCAAGGATGATCATTTTGATCACTTAGAAATGGTTTTTTAGAAATTCCAAGATTTTGGGGTTTCCCTGAATCCAAAAAAAATGTGTATTCAGCGTGCCGCAAGGCAAGCTATTAGAACACATAGTGTTCAAATAAGGAGTTTGAATCAACCCTAATTGGGTGAAAGCCATCAAGGAACTTCCGCTTCTAGTTAACATGAAAGGTTTTTAGTCTTTCCTCGAAAAGGTAAATTTTGTTAACAAGTTTATTTCTTACTTCACAAGAATAATTAAGCCAATTAACCTAATGTTGAAAAAAGACCAAGCATTTAAGTGGACAAAGGAGGCCATAAAAGCCTTTGAAAAAGTTAAGGATGCTATTTCCTTAGCTCTAGTAGTGGTTAACCTAGACTTATCTTAAGGAATTCATAATGTATGTGTTCAATAGAAAGTCCATTATTGCTACTATTTTAACTCAAAAGGATGATGAAGGAAAAGGAGAACATTCGGTGGCATTTTATTTCCTAACCCTAAAGGAATATGAGATGAATTATAATTTTGTCGAAAGGAAAGGCTTTGCAATAGTATAGGGACTTAAAAAAATTCTACCATCTAGTTTCCTGCAACAAAGTGATTGTCTATGTCAAACATTCTAGTGTGCGCAAATATATCATGGAGGGAGAAATCACAAAAAAAAGAGCTAATTGGATCACCAAGATCCTTGAATATGACATTGAGGTCAATCCCACTAAAATATTTTGTGGAAGAGGACTGTGCAAATACATGGTGCATGATGAAGAGATACTCACTGAAGAAGAGCAACCGAATCTTGTTCTGATAAATGAGCTAGGATCTGAGGGTTCCTGGCTAATAGATAGAGTAAGGTTTATGAAAATAGGAAAGTATTTTTTAGGTTTCTCCTCCCAAAAGAGGAGATACTATCAACTGTAGAATTGTGGATATGCACTAGTGGAAGGAGTCCTTTTCAAGAGGAATTTCAATGGCCTTCTACAATGCGTACTTCAGAGCAAGCAAAGAGAATCCTCGACACTTTCCACAACATTTTTTTAAGCAAATACTTCTCTTCTAATACCACCACCATCAAAATAATGTGTGTAGGTTACCATTGGCCAACCCTTTTCAACGACTCTCACTCCTTGCTGAAATCTTGCAAAGAATGCCAGTTTTTCACAAGTAGAAGGCATAATTTTCCAATGCTTTTCAAGCCTATAGTGGTGGATGAACCATTTTCACAATGGGGCTTGGACTTAATTGGGATGATTAATCCCACTTTTAGTTATAGTCACAAGTGGATTCTGATAGCTACATACTACTTCACAAGATGGATAGAGATTGTTCTGCTTAAAAATGCAACATAGGTAGAGATAGTGCATTTCCTTGAAGAGGTGGTGATAAGGTTTTTTCCTCCAAAGACTATCATTTCTGATAATGCTAGAGCTTTCCTAGGTGAAAAGGTATGTCAATTTTCATTAAAAAATGTCATATTCCTTAGGACATCATCAAATTATTACCTATAGGGAAATGGCCTAGTGGAGTCAAAGAACATGAACTTGGTCAGACTCCTTAAAATAATTGGTTTGAAGCACCAGAGAGAATGGCACATAAACCTTTGAGTGATGATTTGTACAAACCTCATAACTCCTAAGCAAGTCCTTAAGACTTCACCTTATGAGTTGGTATATGGGAATGAGGCATTGTTTCCTATATCTAAGGAGATTCTAGCACTTCAACTGTTGAAATCCCTTAAGATCAAGTAAAATGGTTCCATGGAGGTTCATCTTGCCAAATTGTTAGAAGTTCAAGAAATAATGAATAATTACCTAATAGCCATGACAAACTACCAAAAGGTTGTCAAGCGATGGTTTGATAAGAGGGCTTTTGACCAAGGCCTAAAGTGTAGAGACTTAGTGCTGAAATATAATGAAAGGGCTGCTAAACCAGGTCAACATGGAAAATTTGATAGCCTGTGGGAAGGTCCATTTAAAATAATTCAGTGCAAAGAGAATAATGATTTCAAGTTAGAAAGCATGGAATAAGAAGCCTTGAGAATTCTGGTCAACAAGATTCATCTTAAGTTGTTCCAGTAAGTGGCAAATTGTATTATTGTACATATGTTAATATGCTTTTATTTTCTTTCCCTTCATGTTTGTCAATCTTTTTTGAAATTAATTTGTGTTTCGATGGAAAGCAACCTATCACTATAGATAGTAGTGTAGTAAAATTTCTTTACAGAGATAATCAGGAAAATACACCCATATGCAAAGGAAATAAGCAAATATGTTAATAAAAAAGAACCCATAAAACATATATGCAAAAAGAAGAGAGAGCCATGGATTTTATAAAGATATATGTCATTATATATAGTCTTTTATTTTTACATGGAAAAAACTTTCTAAGAGAGTCGTAATTAAAAACTATATGGTTATATGTGCTATTCTTTTAATATATGCTATATCTATGGCCTTTCTTAGGCATATATACAAAAACTAGAAATGAGTGGTGTATTATTAATAGGAAAAAACAAAGAGGCAAGGAGGCATTTCATCCAAGAGCATGGGCAACAACAATTGATGCATTTAATAGCATTGCCTACTACATCTTCATCATTAGATACTTCAGCAGGAGAAGCTGAATCATTTGGAGCAATTTCCATTGGCAGAGGGAACACTAGGTTTTTGAAGTCAGTGTACCAATCAATGTTGTAGAATAGCACTGTGTTGTAGATGCAGAACAAAAGGTGCAAAGCCTAGGTAACCTTCCGTTGGTGCTCGTCACGTGTCTAGAGGAGGAATCCACTAAGAAATGACAGCCATGCAACGACCACTTCTTCCTCGATATAGCGTCAGAGGTCACTAGCTACTGGTAGGCCTACCCCATATGCAGCATGAGCGACAACCTCACCTAGACCATTCAGGTACATTTTTAGAAAAAATTCCTTGACTAACTTTAGTATTAGAGGCCTGGGGATTCCAATATCCAACATTGACACAACAAAGTGTGAGCAGATGTCAGTGTTTACATAGTATTTGTCCTCATACTCTATGCAGTCCCTACCTAGAACCCATTTCATGGCTATTAAAGCTAGAGAGTGTTTTCTTTCAGTCATCTTTTTCAAGCACATAGTTGAAATCTCTCTGAGGAAAGCTATCTATGACTTTTAAGAAACTAGACTAATAGGAGTGTCCATGGTACTAACGGAATGCTACTACCTTCTAAGTACTCTTGAAACTTTCCTACCACCTAGCCTATGAGAAAACTCATTTACTGAAGATAAATAATGTGCCAATGGCCTATTGCTAAAAAAATGCTCAAATGCTAAGTGTGTTGTCCTCTCTATTTAGATGCCTATTTATAGAAAAAAATGAGAAAAAGAATGCTAATTTGTTTCAAGAAAACATGATGATAACCAAGTGTCAACTTGAAAGGTGTGTTTGTGTTTTCTCACATTTCCCGACCAATTCCGTCTATAAAAGTATGGCTCAAATGCATACTAGGTTAATAAGAGATAATTAATTACCTTTAGAATGGTGGATTGGTAGTAAGCTACACGTTCCATAGGCTATTGTGTCACCTCTCATGTGCTTCCTAGAATCCAAAGCAAGATCCATATCTTTTCAGGTGGTGGTCATTTTCTTTGGCTTAATCATTCTGTCTGGGATATTATTTGCCAGCACATACTAATGCAAGGCTAGAAGGAAAATTTTTGGCTCAAGTTTCAAGGAAATCATAGTGTATCACATGGTTTCCAAACACAATAATAAATTCTTTCCACTCCAAAATGGCAAGTAATTCATTTTTGCATGAGCTAAGGAATTAGCAGTACATGTTGGATTAAGTACAAAAGTATACTTTCCTCTACCACCTTGAGAAAAGATAGCTAAAATTTTTCATGAAAAATATTTTATGCTTAAATATATTTTGAAATATGCCAAGCCAATTGAAGAGAATTTTTTGGCATATCTAGAGCCGAGTAAAAATTATGAAGAATCCAAGACCTACAAAATATTTCATCTAAAGAAAAAATGTCACAAAGTTCATCACAAAAAATTCAAAAGAAGATTGGCCAACACTTTCTTAGTGTTATACAATCATCAAAAGCTATGTATGTATGTGAAGATTTATCATATGCTATGCCTGATATACCAGGCAAGCCGAAGAAGGAAAATACAATACAGCTGGATAGGCCCAAAGTTTACACTATTGCTCGAAGATAGTTGTTGCTGCCATTGAAAGTTATAACCTGAGTACCCACTGCATCAAGGGCCAAACCTTAAGTGTTCGCATCAGCCCACAAGCCATTTGGAACATGCTATACATCCCAGACCCAAGTACCAAGATGGATCGAATTGGGTCCTTCTCTCCTGCTAAAGGAGAAAATACTTGGAAGGTGATGAAAAAGAGCTCATATTTCCTGATGGAGGAAATTGGTGAGAAGGGAATCCTAGGTGCCAAGTTGCAGAGTATCCCAGTGCCACACAGATCATTTCTCGAAGAAATGTAGGATGCCTTGTCAATGCTATTATTTGTGTGTAGCAGGGACTTCGACGAGATGGTGAAATCTTTTCAACTAGGGTCAGCTTTCTAATTCCATAAAGAACACAATATCTTCTAGTATGATTTCGCCAAATTCCTAGTGGAGGAAATGATATGGAAAATAGAAAATTAACTGGTGGAGGGAAAGTTTAGATTTCTCTCCTTGGTTCAAATGTTCCTACATCAAAACCTTGATTTCTTCAGCAAATATTTTGACTTGTCAATTTTTGATGAGAAGAAAAAGAGGGAGCCAGTATCCACATGCACACCCTTTCTTTCAATGAAATATGATTACTATGCATTTTTTAGATTATTTTATAACTCCGGTCTTGCAAGATTTATAAGGAAAAGATGACATAGTCCGGTTCAACATAGATCAAATCGGATACATGCAGAGTTTCACTCCTTCTTGTGACTAGTTCTTCAAAGTAGATTTCACGATTCTCTAAGTGTGGGGCTTCACTGATCAACCTTTCCTACTCTCGACCAATGTCACAAATAGGGTGCTCACACTTGAAATGTATTGGTAGGTGTGTATCATTGATTATATACCTTCTATAGTAGCCAAAGTGTCAAGAGGAAAGGATTCTTCACTTGTTTGAAGCATTTCAAAATGGTGACTCTGCTAAAGAAGCAATCACATCATCTATTACAAGATAAATTGGCTCATTTAGCGTTGGTTTAGGTATGTGATAAATGGAAATACAACCCTTTCAATGACCTGCTGTAGCTTCACATGAAGGTTACTCATGCTCCTCGACCCTACTGGGAAAAGAAGTGCAACCCATGAGTGGTCAAGGATGAATTTTTTGTTGAACTAGCATGTGTTCCCATGAAGGATAATAGAGAACCATGGAATAAGTTTTACTTTGATGTGGTGAAGGCTATATTAAGGATAGTTTCTAGATGGAACACACCATGTACAACAAGTTACAAAAGGATGAGGAATGAACTAATAAGAAGATAAAATCTTTCTAGAAATATCGCCAAGATAGAAGACCATTGAATGCTCCATATGAAAGCTTGAAGGAGGACAAAGAATTTGAAAACTGGTGGGATGAGGAGTATCCCAGCTTTGAATCTAGCACCAATAAGAACAATGACCTAGAAAGTGGGTCTAAAGAACAAGAAGAAGAAGAAACAATGACTTATGTATCCTCTACACAACAAGAGAAAATCTCTATACAACCCATCTTTGTAGCCACAAATGTGCGGTTTAATGTATCGAGGGCTTCACATACACTCACTTGGGCCACTAAGGTAACTAGAGTGTCACAACAATAGCCGTCAGTAACTATTGAGGTTGGGGAAACCTCACCCGTAAAGTGGCAGTTAACAGAGGCTACTATTGGGGAGAGTTCACAAGAACCCACAAGAAGGCAGGTGCTTGCAGCTAGCCAAGAGCTCGAAGAAGGGGAGGAGTCGCTAGTGAGTGAAAGGTTGTCATTGACTAGTCAGCAAGTAAATTTTTCTCCTTCTTCTCTTGCTTCTCAGTCCTTGGTATTCCCCACTATCTCCATGGAAATCCCCACCATGAGTTCTGGCTCTCCATTTCCCACCTTTGATCCAATGCATTCATGAGGTTTCACCCAGTTCTCACAGGTCACTCCACCCACCTTACTCCTCTGTGAACCCTTACACCAGCCGCTACCACTCAAATATTCTTTTCCTCACTTTTCAAAGGTGTACCCACTGCCGACACCCCTACTTCTACTTTTTCCACAATTCCTCTTCCCTTATAGTAGGTTGAATCCACAATGAAAACTCCTTCACCATTTCATCCTATGAGTCCTCCCACCGGTTCACCAACTGAGTTGTGACAAGTGGCAAGGTCTTTTGCTAGTTCTTAAACCAAGGTTTGGAATGTGCCCCACTTCTCCCCACAAACTGTCACTCTACAAAAAAATAAAATGCTTGGGCCTATCAAAACTACCTATCCATATGGCCTACCTTCTGGTGCTCCTTTTGTAGGTGGGCTAGTCTCATCGATATCCCAATTCATGGTGCAGATTGATTACAGAAATGAAGTACACACAAATAGAATGAAAAAGCACAAGGAAAAGGGTGATAGTACACCTGCTGAGCCAAAAATACAAACTCTCTATGATGAGACCCATCAAGAGCTAAAGTTTGCAACCATGTACCCAATGATAACCAAGCCACATGGGGAGATGTGTGCAAAAGACTATGAAATATATGCAGTAGGGCTTGACACGAAGGTGGCCTAACTACAGGATAAGGTTGAGCTTATGGAGGATACACAATAGGTGGTCACCTCTAAGTTTCTTAAAACTAGTTGCTGATTGAATAAAATGTATGAGTAGCTTAAATTAGTAAGGGAAAAGGCTAGTTTTTTGGATAAAAAGGAGAAATCCCTAGAAGCGGATGTTGCACGTTTGATAGAGAGGGTGTTGGTAGTAGAGAATGAAAGGAGTATACTTCAAGGGGAGCTTGTGAAAGTTCAGACTATTGACCATGCTATGGTTAATGAGCTACGTACTAAGAATTTGGAGGCAGAGAAAAAATTGTAGCTAAAGAATGAGGAATTGGAGTGGCGTCGCATTGAATATGATCAAGGGATGGCACAAAAGAATGAGGCTTTAGAGCATCAGTAAACTCAATATGAGAAAAATTTGCAAGAGAAAGATACCAAGTTTAAGGGTGAAAAGGTCCAATTAGAAAAAGAACTTTAGGAGATAAAGTCCTCTCTTGACATGCATTTGGTAAGCCACTCCTAGGCCAAGGAAAATTGGCATAAAGAAATCTCTTCTATTAAAAGCTTGCTCCTTTCCTCACTTGTGTAGCTAGATCTTATTCCATTAGTTAGGCAATTGTATATTTATCATTAAGAAAAGATTATTTTTTTTTTCCTAGTACTAAAGCCCATGCTCCGATTCATCACCAAAGCATGAGGCTCATGGTACAATTGAGCGATTCCCATGGTTTACCTTGGAAAGGGTTCTAGAAGCAAAATATATGTCCACCAAGCTATATTTGGTCTCTGATCAAGACCTCACCCAGGTAGGAATTGAAGATTGGGATGTTGTTGTCCAGACAACAAAAAAGTTTACCATTTCCACTCTGTGTTCTAGTGCACTAAAGCAGCTATTGCTACTCTAAACAAGACATTGGACAACATGCGGGAGAGTTTCTCTAGGTTAAATGAGATGGGTCTACCGTCTGTGTTCCTTTAAGATGACTCTATTGCTATGGCCGAGAAAATCACAAAAAGAGTAGAGGAGAAGGAAAATGACCTTGATTCTTTCCATACTTTTAGCCATCCTCCTACTGCAGTGGACATTGAAAGATTCATTCATCCTCTTGCACAACTACTATTGCATTGTGAAACAAGGGGCAGTTTACTTGATGTGCTACCTTATAAGGAAATGATTGACCTAGGCAGAGCGTAGGAGAATTTGTGCAACATAGTAAGGTCATTCAAGGATGATTGGTTTCCCCTACAAGTGGCTCTTTCCAAGCTCTAACTCCATCACCTAGTGAATGGTACTTTGGTCTACAAAACAAGAGAAAGTTTGAGTTCTTTGTTCCTCAAGTGAAATGCCCCTGGTAATCAACAAAATATGTGAATAAATATTCAACAAGCTCCCTTCGGGTATAATTTTGCTCTAAGTATCAGCCTATGCATCACAAATAATCCACTCAACCTTTTTTTCAAAGTCTATTACCCCCTTCACATGTTTACTCTGCACTCCCTAAAGGTTCCCTTTCCTTCACATCTTGGGAATCCCCACTATGCTTCCACATGTCGTAGTTGCGAGCTATTTTGATCATTCATTTTTGCTTCATCATTGGGCTCAACTTGAGTCCCATGTAGCTCTCATTCCCAAAGAAATTTGGCAAGCTCCATAATCAGTGTCTATGATGCACTTTTACTACATGTATGGTCTATGCAAGCTTTCAGCAAGAGGATGAAATAGCGACTGTGAAATGTGAAATGCTACCACACATCTCTTATGTGCACACTACTTCAGTGCCAAGGATGAAGTGAACCACAAGCTGTAACTTCGGCCATGTGTTTTGAACCACCTACCTCAGAGGGCAATACTTGTCTGCACAAGGCTCTGCTAGACCACTACCATCATTTGCAGAGGATGCACCTAGACCAGAGCGACTAGATGCTTTGGCTTCAAGTCTTTCTATTGCAATGGTCAAAAGGAATCTTTGATTATGCATCATTGCTAAAGATTTTCAAATTTCTTCTGTTACTACTCTCCAAGGTGGCGAAAGTTTTAAACTATATATACTTCTCTCTGTTTTGGGGGAACAATCGAGATTTTGAAGGAACACTAATTTTTGGAAAATACACCAAGCCTTTATTACTATTTTTTTTTATTGTAAAATAATTTCATACTGTGCCAATTGTTCGACCTTTCTATTCTTTTATGTTATTTGATTAAACTTTAATCTATGATGCTATTGTTTGGATATTTCATTTGAGAACTTATATATATATTGAATGCAAGTTTGTTGATCGATATCATGTCTTATGACTCTTCTTGGTAGTACAAATGTATGTTATGTTATTTTATGTCAATGAATGGATTATCTATACTTCAATCTTCAACTTCTTCCTTTCTGGAACATTGCAAATACCAATTGAACCCTTAGATCTTGGCGCATCGCCTTAGGTTAGAATTTATTTTATTATATCTATTTCCTTTTCCCTTTCCAAACCCCCCATTATAGAAGAAGCCAACTTCTTTACAAATGTGAAGGTCACTTAGTTTAGCACAAAAGGTCCTCGATAAACTGAGTTTCCCATAAGAAATTATTACCTTGTCAAATTTTGGCATCAACAGGACCTAAAAACAAGTGTTAGGAAATATGTTGTATTTAATGCTACTTGTTGGGATAATACTAAAAATTACACTTAGTTAAGCATATGAGAGCATAAAGGGGTCAAATAAAGTATGAAAAAGGGATAAATAGTAAAGATGTGCCTAGAAAAGTGTGAAATCTTGTTACAAGACTTTACATCACTTCAAAATAAGACTTAATAATGAATTAAAAGGTGATATTTAGGTGAATTATAATTAATAGGATCTAGAAGAATGTAGAAATGTCTTAAAACAGTTCACAACACCTTCAAAAGATGTTCTTTGAGTTTTAGTACCTAAATAAGCATGTTCAGACCATGTTGCAACATAAAATTAGAGGAATTTTTTTTTGAGATGGGCAGGACTGTGGAGCATAGGCGAGAAAAGTAGGATATTGAATCTCTAAACAATGGAAGAAGTCATGGAGTAGGATCTAAGGAATCCTAGGTAGAATCGACACATGTTCCAAGAGAGGAGAAAAGTAAGGATGAATCTTATGAGAAGGACATCGGAAAAGAAATTTAGGTGGACCTGGGAGGAAAGAAAAAATTGGGGGGGTCCCCTAAAGGAAAAAAAGGAAAAATTTTCAATGAAGTGGTAGGGACCGTTGATAGGGAAGGAGCAAAGCACAAACCTTGGTCTTCACTATTGGTGTTAAGCCAAATGGAAAATCGATTTTCCCTCTAGTGTGTAATTTTTCTAACCTAGTGAAAGGTAAGTTTTCCATCACTGTGCCTGATCTAATTATTGATCATAATATTTCTTTGATGGAAAAAGTTCTGGTTGAAAATTTTATGGGCCCTAGAGAAAATGTTGAGGTGGTTAGGGATTTTTTCAAAAATAAGTGGAGAATCAATGGGAAGGTAATAGTGGGTACTTTTCCTAGAGGATTCTTTGCCTTTGAGTTCACCTGCAAGGAGGATATTTTGGCTGTGAGGAGTGGTGGACCTTGGGTCATAAGAAAATATTCCTTGGCACTCAAGAAGTGGACTTCTCATCTGGATCTCTCTAACTCTATTTTTGAGAACATTCCAGTTAGGACTAGAATCCTTGGTCTCCCTATGGAATATTGGAATGAGGACGTATTCAATGGTATTGCTAGTTCTTTTGGAGAGCTCCTGTCTATTGTCCCTATGAAAACAACTAGAAAGCGGTTGGTGTTCACTCAAATTTGTGTGGGAGTTTCATAGAATGTTGACCTCCCTTATTCAATAGATATACAGTCAAAGCTGGGAACTTGGACACAAAATATAGAGTTTGAGTCTATTCCATTTGGTTGCTTTAAGTGCAAAAAAATAGGGCATTGGGCTAAGAAATGTCCATTAAATTCCAGTAAAGTCAAAGAAAACCACCAGTATAACCCTAAGACTGTCTGGAGAAAGAAATCTGATTGGGAAGGACAAGCAAGTAATACTAATACCCTTAATGAGGAGTCTAGAAGGAAACCTGTAACTTAGAGGAATACCTCTAATTTCAATGGTGAAATAGAACCCATGTATCCTAATGTGTAGAAGAATCACCAAATAAGGGTAGAAAATATTGTTGGTCTAAAGGAAGATGGTGAAGAAACCTTGGAGAATGTAGGGGATGGTAAAAGGGATGAGGACTTTGTTTCCTCCACTCCTATGATATTATCAAAAGGAAAAGATAATGGGTATCCTAGATTGGAGGTTATTCCTATCTAGAGTCTCTCTATAGATATTTGTATTCCTATCCTGAATACTACTTCTGTAGAAGGTTCCCTTTGAGTAACCCTCTTAAACTAAGGGAAAAAACTACTTTAGATTTTTTCAAGGACACCGTTGAGAATCTGAGCCAGAACACCAAAATTTTGAGTGACAATCTGAACTAGCTTATGAATGGGTAAATGGATACTCTCCCTTGGGAGCAGAGAAGAATGTATGATAAGGAATGGGAATCTGGTAGAGAGATGGAGAGCCAAGAAGATACTAATTAGGAAGAATTCCTCTCTCATTCGAATAAAAAGAAGGAGAAAAGAAAACATCAAAATACTCTAAGTGGATTTGTTACTAGGACAAGAGCAAAGGTGGATTATGGAGCTACTAAGTTAAGCCAAGGAAAAAGATTGGGTAAATGGTAGAGAGAGATGAAATCTTTTTAGGACATTGCGGATGGTGTTCAAAAGACCATTCCAAAGATTCTCCAATCCCATGGTAAGATATGAAGATTATGTCTTGGAATATAAGAGGGCTCAATAGCCTTCACAAGAGGGATGTTTTGCATAATTTTATTAGGGATCATACACCTGATATTCTCCTCATCCAAGAAACTAAAATGTCCAAAGAGAAGGTGGAAAATGCTTTAGAACTATAGAATCCAAGGAAATATTTTAGATGGTGTGTCATGAGGAATTGAAACTTTTTGGAACTAGAACCTAATTAAAGGGGAACCTTTGTTGGAGAGCACCAATCATGTGGCTTCTAAATTCACACATATCAGCTTAACAACTTTAGTTGGATTCAGTCGAACATCTATGCTCCCAATGGGAAAGGAGCTAAAAAATGTTTGTGGAATGAGCTCTCTACTTTCCATAGGATTTTTGATAATGACCACTAGCTGGTAATGGGCGATTTTAATACTCCCCTTTTCAATAAAGAGAAATTTGGAGGATTTTAGGTGAATCGAGAGAGTAAATCTGATCTTTTTGACTTCATCAACAGCAAGGAGTTGATTGACCTAGGGGTATGTGCAGGATCATGATGGGCCAAAAAATGGCAATGTGATGGGTATTTGTAGGGTATGTGGCTGACGAATTTTTTTTACCCAAAATTGATGAAATGAAAAGGGTTTTTAGAGGAGATTCTCAGCTTTCCAGCAATATAAATTATTCTTTACTTTGAATTTAATAAATAATTGTTATTCATTTTCTATTTGAATTAAGACTAAAGTCCTGATTGATAGGTTGATTGAAAAATATCAATAGCTTTCAAACGGTATCACATTTTTGGAATAAAAAACATGCATCACATTCTATGCTTCACAAAATATAGGATTAAAAAAATAAAAATTGAATTTCATTAATTTTTGACCATTGTAAGGTGGTTAGACATACGAGTTTTAATATTTTTTAAAAGTTGTAATAAAAATTCATAATTAATTATTTATTCAAAAATTACAAAAAATATGCATCACATGAACATGAGTCCTCCTACTCATGTCTAGAATATTATAAAAAATATTATAATTTTATTGTGGTTAGGGTGGTAAGATAGACACCCTTGGGGCCTAGCTTGGTTGGCTAAGTAATTCCATTCGGCTCTGCTGGTCACGAGTTCTAGTCTCCCCGTCCCCGTGGTAGGGCGTGTCAGCATGCCGCCCAGATCCGTTAAAAGTTTACGGCGCCGCTTTTATAGAGAGTCGTGCTACCCGATTCCTCAAAAAAAAGATAGACACCTACTTCTTATTTTTTCCTTGAAATTTATGTACCTGCATTGAAATTTCAAATTTTCACCAAATAGATTTTAAAAAAAACCTAGTACTTTAGAAACTACATTCAATTTTCTAAAGATTCTATTCTTACATATTTTTGAAATAATAAAGATAACTTATTCAATTTTTTATGTCAAGTTTCCTAACTCTGATTTTTCTAAATTTTGTGCCACTTAAGGGCCTATTTTTTCCATGATGATCATGCACATACACCTAAACTTGCAAGGAGCCCAGAATACATGGTCGAATAGAAGAATTGGTAAGGAACTTATTCAAGTAAGACTAGATAGAACTCTAATTTCTCAGCAATGGCTTATAAGCTACTTTTGTTCTCTTAAAGATCTCTTTAGAGTAGGGTCGGATCACTTTCCCATAAGTTTTGTGGTAGACCTTATAAAGGTGAAGAAAAAATATCCCTTTAGATTTGGAAGAATGTGGTTGTCCCACCCCCTTATTTTTGATCAAATAAGAAAATGGTGCAATACTGATGTCCCAGGTACTGCAATGTTTAGAATTGCTAAAAAACTGAGAGAAGTCAAACAAAAATTAAGAAGCTAGAAAAAAGATTCCTTTGGAAACATTTTTGGTATTAAATTTGAACTTCAAATGGAGCTTGCAAAGATCTAGGAAAAAATTATGAGGGAAGGATACATTGAAAATAATAAGGTTAAATAAAATGAGGTGTTGGTGAAACTGCATGACAATAGCTAAAGAGGAGTTTTGGAGGTAGAGAGTGAGGGTGTTGTGGCTCTCAATTGGAGATAGAAATACTAGGTACTTCCATTTGTTTGCTTCAAAACATAGGGCTTCCAATAGAATCTCTATCATAGAAGTTAATGGCATGAGATTTGAGGAAGAGGAAGACATCAAAAAGAAAGTTGTCCTCTTCTATAACAACCTTCTTTCGGAAAATGGGGAAATAAACCAAAATGACAAACATTTTATATTAGAGGCTATCCCTAAGGTTGTTGAGAGGGAAGATAATAAAAAGCTTGCGGCCATCCCCTCTAAGGAGGAAATCATGAAATTTTTCTTTTCTTTCAAAGGAAATAAGGCCCCTGGCCTTGATGGATTCCTTATGTTCTTTTTTCAATGGTTTTGGAATATTGTTGAAAATGATGTCGTGAATGCTATTAAGGAATTCTTTAGATCTAGAAGGCTACTTAAGGAACCAAATGCTACTTTAGTGGTCCTTATTCTTAGAAAACCTAGGGCTATGGAGTTTGAGGCATTCAGACCCATTAGTCTGTGCAACTCTTTCTATAAAATCATATCAAAGGTTTTGACTTCAAGGATCCTTTATATCCTTCCTTCATTGATTTCCCCTTAGCAAAATGGTTTTGTACCTAGAAGGAAAATATTAGATTCTACAGTCACTATCCATGAGATTATCCATTCACTTGTCAAAATCTAAAATTGAAGGGTTTCTTCTTAAGCTAGATATTTCCAAAGCTTATGATTGTGTTGATTGGTAGCTTTTATTTAAAATTCTTAGGGTTTTTGGTTTTAGCAGTAGAGTCATTCAGTTGGTGAATCAATTGGTTACTACAGTCTCCACCTCTATTATTATGAATGGACCTCCTTCCAGATTCTTTCAAAATTCAAGAGGCCTAAGACAAGGTGATCCCATCTCACCTATTCTATTCACAATAATGGTTGAGAGCCTGGGAAGGAATCTTAAAAGATTAATTGAACAAAGGTTTCTTGCTGGTCTTAGTCCTTCATCTACAAATTTGATTTGTTCTCACCAACAGTTTTTTGATGACACTATGATGATGGGAAGATCTATGGTGAATGAGGCTAAGACTTTGAAAAAAACTTTGAACATGTATGAGAAGGTGACTGGGCAGGTGGTCAACAGACATAAGAGTTCCCTTTTTTCTTCAATAACCCTAAGCATAGATAGGTCAAGATTGCAAGAATCCTTGGTTGCAGAGTGGGATCCTTACCTTCTTCTTATCTTGGATTTTTGTTATGTCTTTAACCTCTAGATTCCTTTTGGTGTTCACTGGTTGACAGGGTCAGAAAGAAGTTGGCAGGATGGAAAGGAGCTCTTTTGAGCCAAGCTAGAAAAGTTTATCTTCTTAAAGCTTCTCTTCAAAACCTCCCAGTTTATGCTTTAAGCCTTTTCAAAATTCTTGCAAAATTTTCTGAGGCCATTGAAAAGATCGAAAAAATATTCCTTCGGTCTGGTGTGGAGGAAATAAAGAGAATGCATGTTATAGGGTGGGAATTGGTTTGTAGACCGAACACCTTGGTGGCTTTAGGACTTACAAAAATCAGAATTATTAATAAGACTCTTCTAGCCAAACAAATATGGAGATTCTTCTCATCTGGTGGAGAATGGAAAGATATTTTAAGAAGTAAATATATGACCAATTATGTGTCTCTCAAAGCATTATTGGACTCTCCTATTCTACCTTGTGGTTCAACTTGCTGATATGATATGATTGCTGGTAGAAAATATTGGAAAGAGGGATAGGATGGCACATTAGAAGTGGCAATCAAGCCTGATTTTGGGAGGATAGATGGCTTTTTAAGGAACCCCTTATCAAAATTGAAATATTTAATAGATGGGTTGAGTTATGCAAAGCAACTTTTGGGGAGCTTGTCAAAGATTATTGGTATGAAGGAGACTAGGTGGATTTATGTGTGATTAGTTAGGAGTTGGCCTAGCTTCAATCTTCCTTAAGGTCTATCAGTTTGGGAAAAAAATTACAAGATGATATTCTTGTTTGGATGGACAACCCTTCGGGTAACTACTCTATTTCTTCAGCTATCTCTTTGCTATCCCTTTCTCAAGCTCCCCCTCCCTTCTGGTCTAAAGCGTGGATAAAAAACTTGACTCCTAAAGTCAATATATTCTTTTAGATTATGCTTCAGAATAAGGTGCTTATGGTGGAAAATATTTGTAAACAGGGATTTCAAATCCCCAACAGATGTTACCTTTGCAAGTGTGAGGCAGAGTTAGCTAACCACTTGTTTCTCCACTACCCGTTTGTTTCCATAGTTTGGGGAAAATTATTAGCCCTGTGGAATATCTCTTAGGTGTTTCCCATGTCCATTAAAGATTTCTTTTTACAATGGAAAGCTCTAACTCAAAATCCCTTCATTTGAAGGTTATGGTCTTTTATATTCCCTTTTGTTGTTTGGGGAGTGTGAAAGGAATGTAATAACAGACTGTTTAGGGATAAGGAGATGTCAGAGAATAATGTTCTTGAAAACAAAATTAGGCTTATAAAGGAAAAATTCAATGTGATTCCCCAAAAAGTTCTTAACCTTGAAGCAATGGTGTGTACTCCCTATGATCTAATGATAGCGAAGGATTGGAATATTAATATGGATGTTTATTTTGCATCCAAGCCAACTAAGAAAAGTAGGGACATTGTGTGTTGTACCTTTCCTCAAAATGGTTGGTCTGAGGCTAACTTTGATGGCATTGTGAAGGGAAATCCAGGGATGGCTAGAAGTGGAGGTGTGTTAAGGGACTCAAATGGTAATTTTATGGTGACTGTGGCCATTTCCCTAGGTCATCAAACCAACCAGGTGGTGGAGGCTATAGGAGATTTTCAAGTTTTAAAGTTACCTCATAATTTGAATATTAAAAATTTATGGCTTGAAGGGGATTTTATAAACATCATTGATTGTCTCCTTGCTAGGACCCCCCACTCTTAGTCAATAAATAATTGGATTGATGAAGGAAATTCTATTCTAGAAAATTTTGATAAAGTAAAAGTGTCACAGGTCCACAGGGAAGCTAACAATGTGGAAAATTACTTGTGAATGAAGGGGTAAAGAGGCAAGGATTGAAAACGTGGAAAAAATTTATGGACTTGAGAGTTGAAGTCAGGGACTTACTAGATTATGAAGCTACACATGGGAAAGAGGCAAATAAATTTAATTATTAAAGGGAAAAGAGTTAAGTACATCGAAATCAAGAGATTTGATGGGGTCGTGTCATATTACTTAGTTGGGATGAAAAAGTGGCACACTTTGTGGGTTCTTTGAAATGGCTATGTAAATTTGCAACAAGAGCTTGGCACTGGTAGAGTCTGTAGTAAGGTGCAAATGAAAATGGGGGGGACACGAAAAGAGTTGAGCCAAATAGCTAAGAGGTGCACATGAGGAATGATAAGGTCTAGAAGTAGGTTATAAGAGGTGTTATGGCTCCATTTTTGGAAAAATTTCACGGGCCTAATACTACGACCGTGAATTATTTTGAGAAGAAATGGAACAATGGTTAAATTATCCTCTTTGGGAGAAAGGTGAAACTAGATGAGAAAATTATAGGGGAGGTGATTGGAATTTCCACTGAAGGTGTGAAGTTCTATTGCGATAGAAGGTTTTTTGATGAGGAGGTAATCAAATTCCCTAGGAAGGAAAAGGAGAAAATGAAACTAGTCAAAATTTCCAACAGCTATTTCAAAATTGACACCATTAAGGCATTGTGGAGAAAGGTGTTTTGTGTTATAATGGAGTATATTACCCTAGATAGGAGATTCACCAGGGTTAATGGTCATCATTTTTCCATTCCTAACCACTTCTGCCATAACCTACGAATTTCACTACCTCATTATCTATTATGTTCATTGAGTAATAGCCTTGAGGACCACAAGAAAAATCCCAGGAGATACCCTATTCTTCATCCTAGTTTAATTAGGTTAATTTATGACCACTATCAAAGTTTTTCAACTTTATCGAAACCTATTGCCTCCATGACGTTTGAGGACTATGACACAGACAATGGGGGTTTGGAGAATCAGTCTTACTAGGAGAGAATTGTTGAATCCCACCCGTCCTCTAAGTTGTTTGGTAAGAAAACCCAACCTAGAAAACCCTAGCTTGCTAAAGTTAACCCTATGACCTACCCCGACTGTCTAGTCCCCTTAAAGAATCCTGCTTTCAAGGGCTTCCCTACCAACAAGGTGGCTTCCTACTCTACGGACTCTCTAGAGGACAAAGCTGAGAACCCTAAAGTTAGTAGAAATTTTGTACCCTCCCCTCCTACCTCTTTCAGAGTTGATGGTACCAAACTTCCTAGATCCCCCAACCTGGACGATCTTAACCTCATTTTAGACTGGGTTTAGTCTGGCGATTTTCTTGCCTCTGTAAGAAATGGCATTGGTGACATTTTTAGGGTTTTGAAATGGGCCTATCAAGAAATTAATTATCTTAATCAAAGAAATGGGGTTCTAAATAGAAATTCAGAAGAACTAAAACTAAATCTCGCCACTCTTAGCAATGAAGAAGGAAAATAGAAAAAGAACAGAACTGGAACGAGAGAAGGTGACACTAAGGAAAAGTATAAGATTTTAGAAGTCAAAATTGTCAAAATAAAAAATAACATGAAAACTGTTGTGGAACAAAACCATAAAATGGCTAGGCACAACGCCATCATCATCAATGCAATGTCTCAAAAGTTGGATAAGTCACAACAGGGCTCGCTCATTTTTGACCTGGAAGAGGACAAGGATAAAAGCAAGAACAAGGACCAAGGTATATCAAAAAGGACCCATGCCAACCTTAAAAGGAAAGTACCTCCTTTTACCTAGATGGTTCATATTTTAAAGAGGGGAGTTTAGGATATGAATGATTTGGAAGCTGAGACTACAGAAATATTAAAGACCCAAATTTAGTTGTTGCTGGCATTTTTTCTGGTTTTTTTGGGTTTTGTGGCCTTCACTAGCTTTTTTGATGGATGTGGAATTTTCTTGTTGTTTTTCACCCTTTCTACTTATGGTTTCTTTGATGATCTTATCTTTTGTTTATAAACTTTGTGGGTTTGGGTCCCTATAAAACTTATTTTTTCCTCATTCAACAACATAAAATTAGAGCAACATAGTTCCAACACCATGAAACAAGATCTAAAAGGCCATGAAAATGACAAGGGGCCATTTTTCTATGGCACAACTCATTATGGGATTTTTTCTAGAAAAATGTCAATCTTGTATTTTTTATGTTTTTAAATGTCTATTTGACCTTGAAATCACTATTGAAGGGCATGCATTTTTTGCTAAGGGAGATTTGAAGGAAGATAGGGGGCACAATTAATATATGGTGTTATTCTCTTGTTTGAAGGTGAAAAAATTCATCATAGGCTATGATTCAATCTAGTGCCATGATTTGGTGTTGGTGGTCACAATTTGGACTATGGAAGGTGTCCAAATCTTCATTCTTTGTGCATTGCATTAGTGCTGAAATTTGTATTGAAATGTTGGGTGTTGGAATATTCATTCAAATGGTGGAGGCTTCTCTACATGTTGCATTTAGAGTGGTACATGCTATAAGGAAAGAAAAGACCCCTACACACCCATTATTCTGCCTAGTGTGCCCTGTGACTTGCTTAAGCACCTTTAGCCCTTGGTTGTAAGGGTTTTACTACCCCTAGTTTCTTCAGTCCATGAGGACTTAATTTTTTTCCCCCTCTCTCTAACTCTCCAAAATACTTGTATTTCCTAACTTTGTAAATGCAAATTATTGTTGGTGTAAATTTTCAAATAGAATGAAAATTTAGAAGTGCTTATTTTTCAAATTATATTCAATGATAGTGATTTTGCACTAATATAAAACATATGTTTCATCTTCATTCTTGTATGCAAATATATGAACTAAAATAAAGTGCAAAACAAGGGAAAAATTAAAATAATTAGAAAGGGGGGTATATTAGAGAGAGTTGTGATTAGAATACTCCAAAACTTCTTTTCTCAAATTCCTAAAAGTTGTAAACCAAATCAAGCATGTAGCCCAATCAAGTGATTAACCCTCTTACACCTTTTAACTACCATGAGTGGATGTCGCAAATACAACTTACACTAAAGAACAAAGGTTTGTATAGAGTTACAATGGGTACTAAAAGGAACCAAATGCTACCACGGACAAGGAAAAGTGTTTTAATAAGTGTGACCAAGCCTTTGGATTCTTGTGTTTATGTCTTTAAAAAGAACTTATATTTGATTTGGAGGAATTTTAAAACCCCACATGAAGTATGTTCAGCTCTTGAAAAGTTATTTGTGAAAGATAATGATAGTAAAGACCATGAGTTAGAAAATGAATTAACCAGTTTAAGTCCAAGTAATTACCCAACATTACAAGAATACCAAATTTAAGTCACTTCACCAACAACTTAAGGAATGTTGAGTTGAGAAGAAATATTATCAACAAATTTTATCAACTCTTTCCAAGTTGGGATCTTCTTATTCTATTTTTGTGTCAACATTCTACTCTACAAAAGGGGATTTTGGTTCTAATTGGTCTATGCCAAATATAGATGACTTTATTGCTGATTTGGTCAGAGAACAAGATAAACTCATCCAGATGGGGCCCATAGTATCCTACAAGCCACATGCTTTAGTAGTAGAAAGTGTAAAATATGAAGGATTGAAAAACAAAATGAAGAAATAAAAGATAAGGAAATAGAAGGGGAAAAATCACAAAAGGAGAAAAATATTAAGAAATATGTCAAATGTTCCTTTTGTAAGAAATTAGGGCATAATGCACTTGACTATATGAGGAAACAAATAAATGATTTTACTTAAATCATTGAGGAAAGTAAGATTGTAAATTCTAGATCCTCATCATCTACAGACACTATAAAGAAAAAAGAGAGATCAAAAGGACATGTTCTCTGAGTGATTGAAAGATCTATTGTATTGCTTCTCTTGTTTTGTAAAATGTCTATTATTACTCTCTTTTTGAAGAATATTTTTTTCCCATTGGGTTTTCTATCTTTATCCACTTTATTTGAGAGATTGCATTGTAAATGAGTACCTTATCAAGAATTGTTGAGACTTAAATTTCCACTATTATTTGTGCCCACCTAAGTTTTGATTGAGGAGGGGTATTGGTATAATTATTAATATCACACCTTAGTTAAGCTTACTTAGGTAAATAGTATTAATTACTTAAGTTAATAAGGAATATTATAAAAGTGTGTGTGATCACTCCTTGATTGATGGGAGTTAGGTACCACATATCCCTCATCATGTGAGTTACTTTGACACCACTACACCTCTAAGTTGAGTTAGTCTTTTGATAACCCAGGTTTACTAGGACACTTGTCATTCTTGACAAGTGCATCCTAAACCTATAACTTTTTAATCATTCCTAATGTCATTCACTTCATTTTGTTATTAGTTTTAGCTTATGCATTCTATGTGCTTGATCAATCTTCTATGAGATATATGGGATTCTTCATAATTAAAAAAATAGGTTAGAAGAATATGATTTGTTCCCATTTTATACTAATTTATAGTCAAAAACAAATTTAACCTACACATTACACACTCACTTTACTCAATTCTTATTAAGGTCCACATGTTTCTCGATGAGGATTAAAGACCATTGGAATAAAATAGATGGTCTCTCTTACACTTTGAGCTTAGTTTAAATTCTAGTGGGTATTTCCAAAGTTGTCATCTACAAGATTTTAAATCAATAAAAAATGTAATATGACTATAGTATTCAATAGTTATATTCAAATGTATACTTGAACCTTATATTTATCATGAGGTTAAAATCAGCTAGTTGTATAATACTTCTAATATAGCTAATTGTAACACCTCGTACATGCACCTATAAATATCAACATCTTTATGATCCTTATGGATGATTTTCATTCCCATATTTAGGATGCAATGCTTACCAAAAAAAATTAAAAACAACAAATCTCTTCTTGTGACATGATATCATGAATCAACATATGTACCTAGAAGTTTCATTCATATAATGTAACTAGAGGAATAGAATCACGGTGGAAAATTTTGTTCACCCAATCTAAAAAGGAAGTTGTATTATTGAGGTATGACATTGAGAAAAGTAACACAACTAGAAGGAAGTCCAACAAGGATCAATTCTCACTAGGGCATACTATACAAATAAAATGGAGGACAAATCCCTATGACAAAACCTAAGGTATAGAGTTCATGAAAATTTAAATTAACCTTCCAATGAGGTTACTACGGGCATATTTAGAGTTATTTTAAATATTTGCTAATGCCTTAAGAAAATTAATGTAACCATTATTATGACCTTTTAAATAGTTCAATTTGGTCGAATTCCCTCTCAATAGAATGGGTTGAGCATCATTAATTTAATATCCTATGTTTTTTAATCGTTTTAGCTTCATTATATTAAACATTATGTCTAAAAATTAGCATATATAACATATGTGACAACCAAAGAGACAAGTGGGGTTTTAAGCACCTCATGAATAAAATTATCACTTATATTAAAAATGTATATGCCTATTTAACCTCTTTGATGTAACCTCATAACCTAGGGAATTACTTAATGTCTCCAAACCCTCCATGTTTAAGTGTCTAATTATGCATACCCCATTTTTATTTATTTATTTTATTTCAATGATCAAAGTAATATAATACCCTAACCTACATGCAAGAATACTAATGGTTTTTAGAGGATTTTAACTTGCATTTTGATTTATAACTCCATTGTAATTTACTTTATTAGCCCAAAAATACAAATTATTTATTTTTCTACTTATTTAATTATTTGACCTAGATTTTCTAGATATATAGATAAAAATAAAATATCATAAACTTGAAGAAAGCATAAAATGAATGTGGTAGAAGAGACATATAATCCTTTTCTTCTTTATTACTAGGACATAAACATGGAGAAAGCATAAAATGAGAAGCTAAATGAATATTTACTAGTTTTACATTCTTCATACCGAATATTATGAGGATCTTCTTCCAATACTTCTATTGTGATAATCAAAGCTTACCATAATCTCTTTCTCTATGTATTTCCATACCCATTTTTTTCTTCTCATAGGTCCTTCATATCAAAATTCCTAGTCATTTGAGCCTTTAACCCATTGATCTCAACTATGAATTTCCTTGCTACAAAGATATCATCAACATATAATACCAATATAATGAATAAAATATTTTTAAAATTGTAGTGTACAATAATATACTCGTTTACATTTTCACACTTTTTTTGGGTCCCCTCAATTAAATTGGGCTTAAGTATTCCTTAATAAGCCCTATTTTACATCTGCAAGCCTAATAAATTACATTTTCCAAAAGGAAAACCTAACAATAATTAATTTCAACACATAATTAATTACCTTGAGCAATGTGTGTTCTAGGAATAGGGATCTAGGACCCATTCACCCATGGGTGGATGGGTCTCCCCTAAGCCTTTGAAATAAAATTCAAAATATGATTTTGGAGGTATTTTAATGTCCCCAAAATCAAATTTCAATTTCAACTTGTAATTTTTAATTTTTGGGAAATTAAGGATAGATACATATAAATACAAAATTATTTTGATCAAATCAATTCTAAGAAGGAAGTTTCATGATATTTTCAAAAACAATTTAAGTTATGAAATAATTACAAGAGATAATATTATGATTAAGAGATTTCAAGAGATGATTTATTAATGATTTATTGCAGCAATCAGTAACTCAAGCATCATGTCAATGTCTTTTCCAATCATGCATGTTTTTGGATATAACATTCTGATATACATTTAAAGATCCAAGTCAACATTCAAGTCAAGATTCAAGTATCAAGATCCACATCAATTGAATCCATTTCATGTAAGAGAAAGATCAATATTTCAATCCTCCAAAGGTTTATTCAAGGGTTTGGTGAGTTGTAACATAACAATTGTTTATTCATCATTCCTTTCATATTTCATTATTTCAATTCAAGGTTTAATTACCATTACATGGTTTGACCAATGTGAACCCCCATCAACCAAAAAAAAATATTTTTCTCATCTTCATGAATGTACAAGTTTATAGGTTGAAGAAATATTGAAGACCTCAAAATTGCAAAGTTGTCAAAGTTGCCATATTTGTTGTCAATCCACGTAATCTCACCTATAAACCTTATTTTCGAATATTTGACATTAAAACCTAGATAAAAAAAAGATATAGACTAACAGTAGAAGATCTTAAAATCTTATTCAAACCTATGCACAAAGATCCATTCACCTATGGGTGAATTTATCCCAAGTATCCTTATGAAACTACATTTTTGTGATAGGTACACATCACTCTGCCATTTCCAGATCTACGTGAAATTTTTTTTGTTTGTATCTATATTGTACTTTAAATTGAAGATCCAAGTATTAGCTTGCATAATTGTGGTGATTTAATATTTATAGTTTTTCTCCCAAAAGTGTTGATCATGTTGATAACCATGTCCTCAATCATAAGGAAACCAACAAATTCCCCTATTTAGTTGACTCGCCTATGGGTTGTAAGCCAATTCTTTGTGCAAATCTCATTTCATCATGAAATAAAAGAAAGATAGGTTTGTCAGGCCCATTTTCCCCATTTCAAATTGGTGTACCCTATATTTTTCCTTGTTTCATTTTGATGAACCCAACTTTTTAACATCATAATTTTTTATTTGAAACCTTAGATCTAGATTTGTATTCTTTTTCGTTAGCTTCCATTTTTAGATCTCTCAAATGCACTTTAGTTTGGTTTGCATTTTATGGTGTCAAAATGCATTTTGGAATTATTGAAAATCTCAAAATTCACTAAAATTGGTATAGTGTTATACTCATTTTGCATAGTGCTTATATAAAATTGCATGGCTAGTCACTTAAATAAAAAAATTGAATCAAAATTGCATCTAAAATTAGGTTTTTTTTTACCATTTAGCATCATTTCACACATGCTTTTATATCTCATTTTCCCAAAGATTGAAACTATAACTATCTATTTGCAACCAAAATCTACAAACACAAACGTCAACTCAAAAAGTTGTAAATTTTTTTTTTAAAAAACTTGAAAAGACCCATTAACCTATGGGTGAATGAGTCTTGAATCAGGCATGTTTCCAAATTTTTGGGCACTAAAAAATCTTTTCCTATATTTTATGTTTCTGCATTTAGGCTTCAATTTCAATTTCTATAATTTATGTTTTCTACAATCATTTATGTTAAGGTTAATTTGTAAATTCAAGAGCATTTCAAACATATTTTGACTTAAAATACATCATATTTAGGTTTTTGCATAGTATAATAAAAAAATTATCTTGTTTAAAACTATGGAAGTTGCTATCTATTTTTACATTTTTGCATTGCACTTACTATTATTTATTTTTCATTGCCTATTATCCATTTTGTGTGCACCATAGGTTTTGTGAAACTTGTATGAGATTCACAACTTGATGTCCAATTTCAAATAATCTAGAGTGAGATGTAGCTCCAAACTCATGCCATCTTGCACTAGCATATCCACTATGGATCTTGAGTTCTCTATCTCTTTCACTCATAGTGTTGACACTAGTGAACCGATCATGGACCATACTATTGAAACCTCATTTCCTCTGACCCTTTTACCAACAATCAATGTTAGAAATTTTGAAAAAATGGTTTTTAGTATCCCTCAAGAAGAACTAATACAAATGGATGAAGAGTTATAAAAATTGCAAAACATTGTAAGTTTAGAATATATTGTTGGTACTACAATTGCTATCATAGATAACATGACAAAGATGATTGAAAATGAACAAGGAATAGAAACTTTTCATAGCATCACTCACATCATTAATCATCACATGAAAATTATGAGAATAATTGTATAAATATTATGGTTAACTTCATTGAATTTTAGCCTCGTAAGGGACAAAAAAATATGTTCCTTGACATTGTTTTCTCATTAAATGACATAATTAAACATGTACCTAATGGTCCTCTTTAAATTTCAGAAAGAATCAATGACAAGCCTACTAATGGGATACTGATTAACCCTCTCTTTATAGAGAATCTAATAACTAAATAATTCTTGTTTGTGCATGAAATTTATTAAGATACTTATGAAGAACTAAAAGCATGGATCAAAAAACATAATAATTTTTCTTGCACTATCATAGGTTCAATAACTCTTCCTTTAAAATTTGGATTGAAAAAATTGAATGTCTCATTCTCTATCATCTTGATGTCAAATCAATTTCGTGCTAAGTTAGGCTACCCATGGCTTTGTTCCATAAAAATCATCCTATCAGTCATTCACAAATGCTTGAATTTTCCCATTAACAATCAAATCCTTACTAAGCATCAAGTGGTTTTGATCTTGTGTCTTCCCGTGGAAATTTCTCATTGGATTCCTTTTGGCCTGAACCTATGGAACCTATTAAGATTCATGAGGACTTCTTTTTCAAATCCTATCAAAAGTTTAAGGAAAGGCGCAAAGAAAAATTATCGCTTAGCAATATGCCTCAACCCACGATTGAGCCTCCTATCATTGATGAGATCATGATTGAACAAAAATCCCTTCCAATTAACCAAGATGAACCCATGAAAATCCTTCTCCTATTTCCTATAATACACCAAGAGATAATCAAACAAATCCTATTGTTCCTCCCGAAACAAATTTTTTTTATAAAGCTAAAGAGAAAGTGGTTGAACAACCTCCCATGGTTCCTTCCTGAAGGTTAGAATTTTGCTTGGGTTCTAGGGTTTGGAACCTAGAATAACAAAACTCTACACTCTTATTCACGGATAACCCTAGAGATCTCAATGAAAAATAGAAAGAGATCTTGCAATAGGGCTATCCTAGGGGATGATTGTAAACTAATGAGGGGTTCAACACCAAGTTCTGACTTTGTAAGACAAATAAAATGCAAGTTGTAATGCTTAGCCCTAATACAATGCAATCTTTCACTAAATGACCTAAAATTACATATACAACATAATAGAAAGCTAAAATATGAAATGTATGCACCTAGAAGTTAGAAGATGACGGTATGGAGCTCTAAAATGCTAGAAATCTTGAATATTTTGCCTACTAGGACTCATATGCCAGTTTGGCTATATTAGTCCCAAATATGGGTTTTTGTGTAGAAATAGGAATATAACAAATGAGTATATGGAACTACAAATATCTAGAAAAAATGCTTATAGTAGGACTCATACACCACTTCTGACATATCAGTCCTATTCTGCTTTTTTGAGAATTTAAATTTTAGATATGTGCTCCAATCTCCATCCTTCCCTTCCAAATTGCTATCTAAATTCGAATCTATGAAAACACCTACAAAAAAAATAAAAAAAACTTGATTTCCTTATGGGGTATTTTCCTCCGTCAAACCCCTAGTTTTGTAATTAAACAGGTTTGATAGAAACAATGAAGTATGCATGCAAATAGGAATGTTCACCCTAACCTTAAGTGTGTCTAAGATTAGGAAAACTGAAATGCAATGCAACCCTATTCTAATGTGCTAGAATTTGATGCATGAATGACACATAAAGATGACATACTCACTTTGAGAGATCTATCATCACCTAAATGAGACCTAATAATGTTTGTACCTTCATTAGGCTGAATGTAGAGTGATAATGGAAGATGGAATGACTTAGGAAACAAGTAATTAGGCTTCACTTGATGGCTAGTTGCATCTCCCCAACCTAGAATCCATCATGATTCACATTGAAAACCATGATCAACCCTTGAAAATGCTATATCTTGAATGAAAGTGATTTTGAAGACCTAAAAGAACACTTTGGTGTTGCTCCAAGACTTCAACTTTGCTTGCTTTGAAACTTGAATGCTCTCATAAAATAATGATTGAAGATTCTCAAATGCTCAAGGATCTTGAAATTGCTCTTGAAAATTCTTTCTTTGATGAAATAATGATTTAGGAGATTACTTATATAGTCATTAACACCTAATTTACCATTATTCAAATCTCAAAAGCTAACATCAACCAAAAAATTGAATTAAAAAGGTTATTATCTCAATCAAATCCTAAAAAAGCACCAAATGGGACTCATATGCCTCCTTTGGCATAATGGTCCCTCCTAGGGGGACTCATACACCCAAGGAGGCATTTGAGTCCCACCCTACATTTTCAGGGTGGGTAGTTAAAATTTTGAGTGTTTTTGCTGATTTTGTTGAGTTTTTAGCTAAAATAAGCCTTAAGATCCAAAATAATGGGTATTAGGAGCCTATTAATGATGATTTGAAGGGTATTTAATGCAAGAGTACCAGACTAGGTCCAAATTAAGTGTGAAATTGCACCACTTTGGAGAGCATACAATTTTATACACTACAATTATCCACCACTTTAGCACCCATATGACTCTACATGCATATGCAAGCTAAATGACTCAAAAATAAACTCTGTTTCATAGAAGGATACACATATAAGTTCAATAAAAACATGAGAGAATGAATCCCCCACTATATCTATCTACAAAACTGTAATATTAGGAACCACATCTTGCAACACAAATTCATTAGTTGTCCAAAAATCCTCTTATCTAACTTCTTCTAGAAATCACATTTGAGGGTAGATGTATGCCCCCCTTGATTCTGCTTGCTTTACGAGGGTGGAATCAAGGTAGCAATATAACCACATCGAATGCGCTAAAGTCATATCGTAGGGTATTTCCAAGTACCATACCACATTATCATAGAAATTTTATGAGGATGAGAGTAGAATCACGATTCCAACACAATAGAAAGCATTGAAAATGGATCTCGCTAGCTCCCATTATGTTAATTTGAATGAAAGGAACTTTTTAACCCTAATATAGTAAAAACCCTAATTTTAGCTTATATAAGAGTAAAAAAGTGAAGTTCCTTCTAATCATTTTGTCTTTAACCTTCTTGTAGCTTTAATTTCATAGAGAGTGATAGAAGATGTCAAGCGGACGAGAGTACAATCCTCCGAAACTAGATTCCTTACAAGAGCAGGTAGCCCATGGTGAGTATCATTATTAGGTGTGTTGATTTCTTTGGCTTAGCTTTTTCCTTATGAATTTATTTTATAAATTTATAGGTTAATTTAGGACCTTGGAAGAAAATTTCACAAAGTGTCCCCTTTTTGTCACAAAGTATCCCAAAAGGGATCTAAAGTGTCTAGGACCCTTAAAAAGGTACACTAGAACAACTTTAGTACACTTTTTTTTATTATTTTTGTATAGATATAATATTTTAGAATGCTTATAGGACATATTTTTTCATTTTTGTTAGATTCCACCCTGGTTGTGGTAGAGTCTTAGCAATCGATAGACCTGTCACCTTTGATACCTAGTCCCAACACTTTTAGTAGAGGATACATAGATATGACAAACAAGGTTGTATTGGGCTTACCTCATGCCCCCCATGAGGTACCATGATGCTATGCTGATGACATTGGAAGAGCGGTGGGATGTAGATACATGCATGTTTGATCTCCCAACAAGAGAGATGATGATAATGTTAGAGGATGTCCATTACCTACTCTAAGTTCTGATTCAAGATGAGAGAGTATGATTTCTAGTAGATCAATCATTTCACAAGATGAAATATGATATGTAGTATTGTCTTAGAGGGCTAATTCATGATGACATTGGGTGACCATGGATCAATCTAGAAGAGCTACTATATTCATGAACTCCACTTGGTTTAGAGGTTATGATGTTTACTATAGCACTAGCACTCATACTTGATGTCCAAGGAGAAAATTTATAGGGAGGAATAGTACATATGATACGAGGGATAGTAGAGTAGAGGACCATGTATTCCTAGGGGTGCAACATCCTTGCACACTTATATTATGATCTAGGGTGATTTTCATTCAATGAGGTTGAGAGTATGGTACTTTGCATGTTGTTGCAAGTGTGGTGCTTTGAGCATATCACATGCACTAGGCCAATAGGACTTCCTTTTACATCAGCCCTAGAGTATCCTCATGCACATAGCTATCCACTAAGGTGGTTATGGTTGTACATGGATTTGCATTTTTGAAGAGCCTAATTTGACTAACTAGATGAGGAGATCATATGGAGACCTTACCATCTTATACCATAGTGGTTTGATGAGACTCATCAACTAAGGAGATTACAAATGGATAGACTTATGATAGATAGGCATGATTATGTAGTACAACCCTTCTACTATTATCATGTCATGTGACAATTTAGATAGGTCCATGTACCACCCATAGCATGAGCCTTTTTCAAGAGATCAGTATGGAATACCCGAAGCCTGAACCACACTAGATGGTTCATTGCCAATGATGTCATCTATAGTGACTCTGATTACGATGATCATGATATGCCTCTATTCTCCAATGTTGATGACATCGTTACCCTAAATTCCTATGAATGGTGGGAAATAACATGGCTGGATCCTATATTTTTTATGAATCAGTCAATAAGTGATGTAGGGACACTCCTAAATCAAGTAGACGAGGAGGAGGAGGAGGAGTAGCTGATGAGTGAGGGTTATTAAGCAACATATGAAGATCCAGTGGGTCATGAGTGGGGAGAGCCATATCCTACACATGTGACTAGATTATGGTTAGTAGCTACAGAAAGCATCCACACCTATAGTCATGGAGAGGCTAGCACATCCTCCATGCATAACTACACATGAAAAGGTTTTCTTTACATAGCCAGCAAGAGAGCTAGGTGATGATATTTTATAGACTATTATTCTTTATGCTTATGATTTATGTTATAATTTTATGTCTTTATATATCATGATGTGTACTGATTATATTTATGATTTCTATCTTACAAGAGCTATGAGAGACTTGCACAATCTTTTTCATTAAGTAGTTATCGATATAGTGCCACCCTTAGTCTATCAGGAGGCTGCTAATATAGACTAATTCCCCCACCCATCATGGAGCAAGATTTAGAGCTATTTGATCTGTGTGTCAAACTACAGGAAATATATGGGAGTTTTAGGAGACACACTCACCAACTTGAGGTTGCCTAGGATGCTATGTCATCTTGAGCCCCAGTAGAGGTTGAGAGACTTCATTCAAAGGTAGATAGACATCAATCAAATAGAGATTGTCAACTAGAGGATCATTGAGAGGCCCTTAGGAAAGTATAGGGTTTGTAGTATACTCTAGATGTACTCGACGGCTTGCAACCATGATTGCATACCACCATCTCTTCATAGACTACCTGTAGAAAGATGTGAACACTAGATCCTAAGGAATCTATCAGTCATAAATCTCATTAGCATTGTATATATTGATGAAATGTACACAAAGATTATATATATATATATATATATATGATCATTTTATGTTTGGTTACTTATGTTTACGTGTTAAATGGAAATTTGATTGATCAAATAATCTTTGTAAGACTATTTAATAAATATCTCCATGATTTAACATGTTTTATGTGATCTAATCAAATCCTATTCTAGTTTCTCTTAGATGCAACATTGTGATTAAGTATGCTATGCTAAATTAAATGCACCTATGATCTAATTAAAGAACATTAAATGTATATAAGGATATAATCTAACACAACATAGAAAATTTTCTTGAATAGTATGTTAAAATCTAAAGTAACCATCTAAAAGTTAATTTAAATAACTATTTTAGTATTCAAGATACACAAATAATTGTTTGCTAAGAATGGAGCAATGCAAGAGCACATAGAATATTAACTACTACCTCTAACACCATTTCTTTATCATCCACACTATTCAAGAAGATTAGGGATAATACTGATGTAGATGCAAATAATTCATAGGCTCCTTTAGAAGTTTATCATCCATTTTTGTTAATGTATATGATCTGGACTCATAAATTTCATTAATTATATAAGGTCCTAACCAATTAGGACTGAATTTTCCTTTTACAGTCAAGTTGACATTAACCTTACATTAATTTTTGAATAACACCAAATGACCTTTTTTTAATACATTAGGGATAACATGGCATTGCAACTATAGTGAAATTTTCTAGCATAAGCTTGGAGATGTTTAAGAGAATTATTGCACTATTCATCAAGCATCTCAAGTTGATGCAGTCATTGTTCTTTGTAAGTGTTGTCATCAATAAGTCCTTGAAGATCAATCCTTAATGTAGGGATTTCTAACTCCAAGGGAATAATTTTTTCGATACCATAGAAAAGGTTTTGAGGAGTTGTCTATGGATTTTCTGATACTAGTATGGTAAGCCCATAATGCATGCATCAACTCTGTATGGTAATCCTTATTGTTCTTTATTACTATCTTCCTTAGGATTTGTACCAGGGTCTTATTAGTTGATTTGGCTTTACCATTATATTATGGGTAGTATGGTGTTGAAAAGTGATATTGGATGTTAAATTTTTCTAGGAATCTCTTCACTCCATTATTCTTAAATGTTGTCCCATTGTCTAAAATCAATGTGGAAAGAAGTCCAAAGAGAGAAATAATGTGTTCTAATATGAAATGACATATCACATCAATAGTTGTTGATCAAAGAGGAAGAGATTCTACCCATTTTGTGAAATAATCTATAACGATGATTATAAAAGTATGTCTGGTGGAGGAAGGTGGTGATGGTTTTCCAATCAGATGTATTCCCCACACTAGGAACAACCAAATAGGAATTTGGGCCTGAATCTCAGAAGAAGGAGCATGAATCAAATTGCTATGTTCATGACATTTGTGCATCTCTTAACATAATTGAAGCAATATTTTTCCATATCTCTCCAGTAGTATCCCATGCAAATAAATTTTTGAACTAACGATCTTCCTCCAAAATGACCTCCACAAGCACCTACATGAGCCTCTTCAAGTGCTATGGGGATTTTCTATTCTCTAAGAAATCTAAGAAAAATATCATTAAAGGATCTTCAGTATAGCATGTTAGTGAGAATTATGTACTTAGATGCTAGTTTTTGAAGATGGAATCCATTATTCTTTGTTGTTGGCTCAAGAAAGGTACCTTCTTTTAAACAATTAAATATCAGTGTATACAATTCCCTAGATATTTCCATAGTTGTTGATAATACTTCTTCAGCTTTTGGTTTGATTGATGGTTTCATAATTGTATGTATAGTAAATATGAAATTCTTTAAAGGATCTTGAGGCAATATAAGAGAAGCTATTCTTTCCATTGGACTTGCATTCTGATTATCCTTTCATGGGATGTTATCAATGGTAAATGATCCAAAATTCTCTAAGAAATTCATTGTGAGATCATTGTATTTAAATAATTTGTCATGCTTTGTTTGGTTTGTCCCATTTATTTTCTTAATGACTAATTGTGAGTCACTAAATATCTTAATATTTTGAACTCCCAAAGCTAAATAGTGTACAAACCAAAAATTAATGCTTCATATTCCACCATTTTATTGGTTCATAGGAAGTTTAAGCAATAGGATAAGAGAATAGGATTTATTGTGGGTGAGACTATTATAACTGATGAGGGCGCAACCCGAGACACAGAAAATAACCCACAAATAAGAGACTAAATTTATTATTCAGAGAATGGAACTTCTTACATGCAGAGGATCTCAAATCCTCAAGTTCTACAGCATATGCAAGTTACAGAACGCTACAGAGTAACCCTTTCGCAATATGCAAGCTTGTCCCCAAAAAGTTACCCAAAAATTAGAAAACCCGCCCATAAATAGAGCTCCTCATTAGTTTGGAGCCAAAACAACATTCAAATTGGAGTTTAGGCGGTTTGGCTGAAAATTACAACATGAAGTTCAAATTTCAAAGAGCATTTTGTAATGGTAACTTCTAGAAAGTACGCCAACTTCGCGGGGCCATA
>VDFB02125060.1:43949-67040 GCA_007258455.2 Sequoia sempervirens | reverse complement strand
CTGGTGCGAACTGCCTCACGATCGACGATCTGTCCACACGCTCAAGAAAAACCCGCTCTGATACCACTTGATGAGGGCGCAACCCGAGGCACAGAAAATAACCCACAAATAAGAGACTAAATTTATTATTCAGAGAATGGAACTTCTTACATGCAGAGGATCTCAAATCCCCAAGTTCTACAACATATGCAAGCTACAGAAAGCTATAGAGTAACCCTTTCGCAATATGCGAGCTTGTCCCCAAAAAGTTACCCAAAAATTAGAAAACCCGCCCATAAATAGAGCTCCTCATTAGTTTGGAGCCAAAACAACATTCAAATTGAGTTTAGGCGGTTTGGCGCCGAAAATTACAACATGAAGTTCAAATTTCAAAAGAGCATTTGCAATGGTAACTTCTAGAAAGTGTGCCAACTTCACGGGGCCATAACTTTTGATCCAGGACTCTGATTCACGAACCGTTCGAACTGTTGGAAAGGTCTCGAAGTCAAGAACGTGCTTGAAATCCGCTATGCCGATTTTGGCAAGTTTCGGGGCCGATCCGGAAGCTCTAAGTGCCTCAAATCCCACTTGGAAGGTTTTTAGGTGCAAATCTGGGAAACTAAAACTGCAATAACTTTCCACCCAGGAACTGAAAATAAAAACCGTAAATTGGGAATTTCATTATGACGAAAAGGGTATCCAAAAATATAAAAACATCTAAAAACTGAGAAACTTGAAATTTAACTATTTTTGGGTGATGCAAGATTGCCCTTACACCACTGGATGCTCCTGCATCAATAACCCTGGCGTCAGAGCTTGTTCTACACTTAGATTTGTCAAAGTATAATTCCCATCTATCTTCATCTTTCTGAATAGTCAACACAATTTCATTAAGGAACTTTTCTATATTAGAGAACGCCAAGGGTGAGGGAACATCCACTAAGTGGTTGGTTGTGGCAATGGAAATTGTACTCCCTTCTTGGAGATAGTACAATTCACTGCCTAATTTGGACCAATTTTGGTATCCTTGCATTAATTACCCTTTAAATTATCATTTTATAGGTCCCTAATACCCATTATTTTGGAGCTCAAGGCTTATCTTCAACTAAAAACCCAAAAACCCACCTCGAAAAGATAGGGTGGGACTCTATCGCCACCTTGGGAGAATGAGTCCCCCTAGGTGAGACCAATTCACCTATTGGAATATTCCTTTTTTGATGGCATATATGGCTTCTAGTGTTGCATTGATGGAAACCTAAGTCATCCCTCTATTCTACAAATCAAAATTTGAGCATACTAGTAGGAAATGTAGAGAACAATGTTCTACCAATAGAAAGCAAAAAAATAACATATCTAGTCAGTTGGTTGATTGGTATGCTTCATCAAAACATCATTTTGTGTTGTGGATCCCTAGGATAGGTTCTTAATCATATATGTTATCTCATTATCAATATTTTTTATGTTGCAATAATCGATGTACAAGCTTGGAGGGCCGACATGATATTTTTTTTGTTTATTTGCTCATAATGGCTAACTTAGTGAATGTCGCATGTCACAGATGTATAAGGAGTAATTGTTTAATTATTTCTTGTGTTGGTTATTTTGTTTTGGGTCCTAGATATGTCTTAGCCAACTTTGATGGGTGAACATTAAATTTAATTTGTGATTTGAGTTGACCATTAAAGGATATTTCATGTTTTGTTAAAGCCAACTTGAAGTGATGAAATATTTGTTAGCGGATATATATATGAGATCGGTAATTCATTTTGTGTATGCAACCAAGTGTGAAGGTGTGAAGAGCATAGAAGATGTATGTATGAATATCAGAAGGGTGATTGAGTGATCTATGCATAGTTTTAGAAGGGTAGAAAACTAGAGAAGAGCAGAGCAGAACTACATAATCAATCAAAAGGGATGAAGATTATCTACTGAGCTTCACTTGAACTAAATCCAGGAATTTTGAGATGTTATTCTGTTAGTTCAACCTTTTTTTGTAACCCAAACATTTTGTAAGGTAGTGAGCCTTTCTTATTTTGAGCAGTGAGCTCTAGGTAGTGTGCCTAAATGCATGTGCATTCCCTTTTATTCATAATTTTAATAGAGTATAATTGTGGATTAATATCCACCATGGTTTTCCCCCTAACAGGGTTTCCACATAAAAATGTTGGTTTTATGGTGTTTCGTTTATCTTCTTATTATTCTTGCAACTTTTATTTTATTGAAATATAGTTAATGGTTTAAGATCTGGATTTAAAGGTTAAATTTTCTAAACACTAATTCACCTCCCTCTTATTGTTCCTTGAGTCCAACAATTTGCATTAGAGCAAGGTTCCTTTGCATAAGTTTAACAATTTGAGGTGGGTCTTGGAATGAAATGGACTCTGGTGGTCTTCAACAATAGCTTATGGTGGCACTTGAAGATCTTGATCAATCTAAAGGAAAAGTCATGGAATTAAAAGTAAATCTTGTGGATGCTAAGAAATTCATTCAATCATTGAAGGATAAAATCAATTACTCAAGAGAAAAGAGGAAGGAACTTTGTGACCAGTTGAAGCAGAAAGAAAATAAAATATTGGAAGATGTTCACCTGAATCATACCCTAAAAGAGATAACTGAAGAATGTGAAAAACTTTCTAGGAATAATGCTACTCTCAAGCTTGAGATGGAATATGTGGTAATGAAGCTAATTAAGGAGATTGGAGAAAGGAAGAAGAATGAGGAGAATCTGGCCCAATCTTTAAAAGAAAATTCTAAAGAATGTAATATTGTGAATAGTGGATTCATTCAACTGGAGATTGAACTACAACAATCAAGAAATAATGAACAAGAGATTGAAAGGAAAATATTTATTCTTAGACATGAACTCACTACTACAAATGAGTATAAAGAGAATTTTAGGACTAGTTCTTCTAAGCTTGATGAGATGACTAAAGGAAAAAAGGATGCAAATGACAAGCGAGGACTTGGATATGAGAAGGAAGAGAGCTTTGGATCTGAACATAAGGATTCCAGATAAAGAAATTAGATGAACAAAGGCCTAAGGTATCTGGTCAGACAACCCAATGCTCAGAAGTTTAATGGTTACTGCTTTGGTTGCAATAAATTTGGTCATATGGCTTCTCAGTGTAGAATTAAAATAAATTCAAGTAGTCCATCATTTTCTAATCAATTTTTTAGTTGTAATAATTTTTTTCATAAGTGAATTGAATGCAGAAGCATGTCTATTAGTGTAAGGAATGTTAAATGCTATACCTATGGAAAATTTGGGCATATTTCTAATCATTTCATATCAAATGGAAATCAATGGAATGAATGGTCTAGATAAAGAAATCTAGTGTGTTGCAATTACAAGAGATTTTTGTCACATTGCAAGATTCTATAGGTACAGAAACATGGATAGAAGAGGTTCGATATACAAGGAAAAAATCTCATAGAAAGATGAAAAGGGAAAAGGAAAAGTGACTGTGGAAGCAATAAGAGATTAGATGAAGAAAATGTGGGTAAAGAAGAGTGAATATGAAAAAGGAAATAAGCTCATACTAGAAGCAGTCTCCAGTAATTCCTCTAGAAATTGATCTGAAGCCATTGGCCTAGGGGGAATCTTTGAAGAAAAATCCTTTCTCCCCCTATCGGTAGTTGGCATAGGAATGCTAGAAATTGTTATTATCTATTTTAAAAGTTTGCAAATGCATCAGTGATCGCTTATGCAGAAACATGAGAAGTAGAAAGTTCGTAGAAATTTTTTTCTTTTGTTGTCTATGAAAATAGAGTACCTGAAACTCCTAGGAAAAAATATTTAATGTGGAAAAAAGTTTAGGTGTGCAAAGTTATAAAAGGGTGTTTGGAACCCTTATTTTTCACTTTGCATTGAAGAAGAATAGGAGATCCTCTATAGTGAAATTTCAAAGGCGTAAAGAAAATTTGGTGGAAAATTCATTAGGTATTTCAATTGCTTGTAGAATTTTGAATTTTTTACTTGGTAGAAAAAATTGTTCTGTACAGAAAGAAAAATGAAGAAAATTAAAGGAATGGTGAATTTGGATGAGTATAGCAGTGGAAAGATTGGGGATGTCAGAAATTTGCTTCCAGTCGGTGAATTGAAGTGGCTTGATGGTGTGAAACATAAAACTTTGGACATTTGGAATGAGATTCCTTATTTCGTCAATATAGAAGTGGTCAGGTTTATCCTAAATAGATTAATGAGGACATTCTAACCTTGGATAAACTCTATCTTATTTCAAAGGATGTGACTAGAAATTTAATTGGTCTATGCAATGTTGGGGATCTTTAAAAAAGAAGTCAATTCAAAACAATGAAGTCAAAACCCTAGATAGAGTGATAGGAGATCAAAGGGCTGTAGTAATTTTGACAATCAAAGATCCAATAACAAGGTACATTGCACATGGGATTTCATACAAAATTTTCTTCAGAAATAGGGAAGGCACAACTTCAACATGCACAATTTATATCGCTCACAAAATTATAATGGAAGATAAAGACTTTGATTTGTGTGGATTGCTAAAGGATCGGTTGATGGAAAATGTACAAATGTTGAAAGAAGCAGATTACCCCTTCAGGTTTGGTACTTTTTCATATGTATCATGATGTATTTTCTGAATTGCTTTCCTAACAATGATAATGTGGTATGGAAGGAATGTGAACCATTTTGTAAGAAAAATTTTCAACATTCTAATGCTTTGGGAAATTATGGGCAAGTATATGCAAATTTATTTAAGGAATTACTGGGAAAGTTTGGAGTAGTTAGCATTCCCTTTCCAGTAAAGATTATTGAAGTTGTATCTTCTTTTGGTGAAGTTTGGGGGAAGAATAAGAGAGCACAAGAAATTTTTGTGTACACCCCTCTGGCACATAAGTCCCCAAGAACTGAAGAAAAAGGAAAAGAACAATTAATTGTAGATATACTATATGAGAATTCTAATGAGTACACTCTTAGGTATGAACTGTAATCAATTGAATTGGATGTGTTGATGGCAAGAGGAAGTGAAGAAGATGATGCTTTATTCAAAGCTAGGATATTGCAGCTTGTTTAAGAAAAATATGGGATGAAGATAATTGTTGACTTACGGTTGGAGAGACCCTCATATGAGCAAGACTTGATTAAGAAAACATTGAGTTCTTACTTTGTGCATACTAACATTGGCTTGGAGAGTTTGCACAATTTTTTCCAAAATAATTAATTGAATGCATCAAGGAAGCTATGGTATATGAGTCTCTAGATAGAAAAGAGGAAGAAATAATTCTACATCTGAAGGAGCAGTTTAGGCTATCCCTTACAAAAGTAAAAAAAAATATGAATGAGTTGAATCAATGCATTAATTCAACTAATAACATCTACAACTATTGTCTTCAATGGCCTCATGTTGTTGGGAGGTATAAGGAAAAGCTAGAGAAAATTGAAGCTAAGTTGATCAAAATTGGTCAAGATTACATGTTTTAGGACCAGGATGGAGTAGTCAACAAAAAGATTCAAGAATTGTAGTCTGAGCATTCAAAAGTCCACTTTTTTAGAAACAATCTCGTGGAAACCTTTTGGAAAGTCAAGGATCTAACTGAATGTAGGTTGGAGTAGTTGATTGAGGTTTTGAGGAAAGGAAAAAAAGAAGAAGAAGAAATTACAATCCCAAAATCCCTCATTCAAATTATTAAGAAGACATCTGACAATAATAGCATGATCTTAATCATTGGAATTTCTATAGAAGCATGGAAGAAATTTCTTCCGGGTATGAAAGATAAGTACAAGTTAATTTTCTAACTTAAGTAGTAGTTGTACTTCAAATTTTTAATTTTTGAAAGGGGGAGAGATTTTAGTGAAGAATATACTTTTCATTGATGTCAAAGGGTGAGGAGAGCAGTGAAAAATGCATTATCATTCTAAGGGGGAGTTTGAGTTTTGAAATTTTGGATTCTAACACAGTCATTTTTCACTAAGTGTTGCCATCAATGCCAAAGGGGGAGATTGTTGGAATATTGCTTGTTTGATGGCATGTGGCTTCTAGTGTTGTCATTTATGGTTACCTAAGTCGTCCCTCTGGCCCGTAGATTATAATTTCCTCATACCGGTAGGAAATGTAGAGAACAGTGTTCTACCACCAGAAAGCATAAATAATAGGGTATCTAGCCAATTAGTTGATCTATATTCTTCACTAGATCATCATTTTGTGTTTTAGATCCCAAGGATAGGTTTTTAAGTATATATGTTATATCTCATCGTCAAGATTTTTTATGTTGCATTAATCAGTGAAAGAGCTTGGAGATCGGATGGGATATTTTTCTATTTATTTTCTCATTGTGGCCAACTTAGTGAATGTTGCATGTCATGGATATATAATGAGTAAAATTTTAATTGTTTCTTGTGTTGTTTATTTTTTTTGGGTTCTACCTATGTCTTAGCTAACTTTGATGGGTGTGCATTAAATTTAATTTGTGATTTGATCCAACCATTGAAGGATATTTCATGTTTTATTAAAGTTGACTTGAAGCAATGAAATCTTTGTTAGCAGATATATATATGAGATTAGTAACTCATTTTGGGTATGGCACCAAGTGTGAAGGTGTGTGAATGTGTGTGAAGAGCAGAGCAGGTCTATGTGTGAATATTAGAAGGGTGATTGAGCGATCTATGCACAGTTTTAGAAGGGTAGAAAAATAGAGAAGAGAAGAGAAAAAATACATAACTAGTCAGAAGGGCTGAAGATCATCTATTAAGATTCACTAGAACTAAATCCAAGAATTTGGAGATGCTATCATTTCAGTTCAACCTTTTGTTGTAACTCAAGCATTTTGTAAGGCAACTAGCCTTTCTTGTTTTGAGCGGTGAGATCTAGGCAGTGTGCCTGAATGCATGTGCATTCACTTTTATTGATAATTTTAATAGAGTATAATTGTGGATTAATATCCATCAAGGTTTTTCCCCAAACAGGGTTTGCACGTAAAAATATTGGTGTTATGGTGTTTTGTTTATCTTCTTCTTATGCTTGCAACTTTTCTTTTGTTGAAATGTTGTTAATGGTTGAAGATCTGGATTTAAAGTTTAAATTTGTTGAACACTGATTCACCCCCCACTCTCTATGTTCCCTGAGTCCAACAACACCACCTTGGGTGAATGAGTCCCATTTGGGGTCTTTTTAAATTTTGAGCGATAAAATCACCTTTATAATTCAAATTTTTGGTGGATGTCGGCCTTTGAGATCTAAATAATGGTAAATTAGGTGTTAATGCATATATAAGAAAGTTTCTAGAAGTCATTTTTATTATCTAAGCAATTGAAGTAAGAATTTTCAAGAGAAATTTTGAGAGACAAGCATTAAGAATCTTCAAGCAAGAGCACTCAAGTTTCACAAGAAAGCAAAGTTGAAGTCTTGGAGCAACATTAAAGTATTTTTGTAGGTCTTTATGCTCACTTTCATTCAAGATCTAGCATTTTTAAGGGTTGATCATGGTTTTCTACGGTGAATCATGACGGATTCTAGGTTGGGGAGATGTAACTAGCCATCAAGCTTAACTTTAGATTTTTTGGGTGGGATTTATAGGCTACTCTTGCACTCTTAAGATATTTCACCTAGAAGGAGAGAGATGAACCCCACTAAAAAAATCTAGGTGGTTCACTAAAATTAGGAAATGTATGATGCAATTAAGACTAAATTCAATTATATAAGTGTAACGAGATGATGAAATTGATTGATTAAGTATGCAAAACCTAATAAATGTAACTTTCTTGAAAACACATTGTGTAATTCAAAAACACCTAATAATGAATGCACAATGCAACAAAATTTCAGAAAACTATAAGTGTGCACCTGGAATATGGATAGATGCTAGAAATGGCTTCTAGAATGTTTTTGATGCTGATTTTTAGGCTTGGTGGGACTCATTCACCATTCTGGGTAAATCAGTCTCAGTTCTTCAAAACTATGTCAAAACTTGTTTTGGAGAAAAGGGTATCTAAAAATGCAAAAAACCAAAAACTAACCTTGGAGTGGGACTCATTTGCCACTGATGGTGAATGAGTCCACTTTTGAATTTTTGAATATTAAAAGGTGGAATCTGGAGCTCTCAGTATGCACTTTGATTCTCTACAAGTGTCTGCTTCTAAAACTTTGATTTATGAACCTAAAAGTGAGTTTATATTGATATATTTCCTTGAATAATTAAAAGTGGACTTAAAAGAAATTGTAACTTGATTCCTAATGATTTTCAAGCTTCCAAGATGCCTAAATCTACAAACACACAATACAAGAAAGAGAAATGTTGAATGTTACGACATGGGGGTTTTCCTTGGTCAAACCCCTTTTAGGTAATTAAACGAAAATAATGAAAGAATGGAATGAAACATGTAATAATGGAGTTTATTACCTTTACATGATGTTTGATCTTGAAAGTGTACATTAAAACATGAAGGATCGACCCTTCAATGTCTGAAAATTGATCTTGAATGGCTTGAAATGTTAAAACCATAGTTTTCCTGAGAAGATAAATGATCAATGAGTTGTAAAAATGAGTTGATAGATTGAATGGGTGAATTGGGAGATGTAAAATGAGGAGGAAAACACTTATTTATACACACTTGTGCTTTAGTAACCCAATGATACTTCATCACAAGCGGACATAAGGTAATTTTGAATAAAAAACCAAAAGAAAATTTCAAATATTTTGAATTTTGATCCAAGAGGGACTCATTTGCCACCCATAGTGAATGGGCCCCACCTTGGAGTTGAAAGTTGGTGTCAAGAATTATCTTGCATTTAATGTTGTTTATCGGGTTTACATTCAAGTACACACTTAATTAAGCCTTACAAGGGCATAAAGGGGTCAATTAAAACATAAGAAAGGTGTAAATAGTGAAAATAAGCCTAGAAATGAATGAAATCTTGTTACAAGACTTTACAACACTTCAAAATAGGACTTGATTGAATAAAAAGGTAATATTTAGATGAATTATAATAGAGTCTAGAAAAGTATAGAAATGTTTTACAACACTTCACAACACCTTCACACGACATCAATGACTATAGTTTAAAGGGTCCAAGACCTAGTGTGGATGTGAACAACACCAAGTCAAGGTCTCATGAAGTCCAATTTATCATGAATTATTCCCATGTCAAGCAAGAGGTACTTTTTTCTATGGCACACAATCCAATCCTAAGGAATTTTTTCCTAAGTGATTCTATCCTCCATTGCCACTCTACATTTAGCCTATAGAAGGTACAAGCATCATTAGGGATCATTTGAGTAATTAGAGATCTCTTTAAGTGGGTCATCCATCTTCATGTTTTCATTCATACATCATATCCTTGCACATTAGAATAGGATTGGATTATGCTTTAGATTTCCTAGTCTTGGATGCACTTAAGGCTAGGGTTTCAATTCCTATTTGGATGCACATTTCATTATTTCCATCAATGTTTAATTACCAAACTAGGGATTTGACCAAGGAAAACCCCCATAAAAAATCAAGTCTATGTTCTATTTGATCGATATTTTTATATATTTGGATCCAAAAATGAATTTGCAAGGAAAGAGTCGGGGTTAAAGTATAGATCAAAACTTCAAATTCCTAAAAAGGCGGAATGGGACTGATTTTCCAAGAGTGTCAAATGAGTCCCACTATACATGTTTTTCAAATCTGTTTGCAAATTCAGATAAACTTCTTTCCCAAAATAGGTACTTGTGTAGAAATCTAGATCTAGGACTAATTCACCTAGATTGGTGAATGGAACCCAATAGGTTAAAAGGTTATATTTTCAAAAATTTCAAAGCTTCAATTAGTCATTTCTAGATTTCCAGGTGCACACCATTCACCTTACTACTTTATTGTTCTGTTGTATTTGCATTCCTAGGCCATTTAATAGGTTATTACATTGAATTAGGGTTTAATATTGCATCTTGCATTTCATTTATCTTTCCAAGTCTAAACTTGGTGGTGAACCCCTTATTAGTTTACATTCAGCCCCAAGGACAACCCTATTGCAAGATTTATTTCTCCTTTGCATTGAGATCTCTAGGGTTATCCTTGAATGGAATAGCTTTAAAGTGGGTGTGATCTATGTTCTAAACCATACGATAGCACTTAACAACCCCATTTTTAAGAGGTTCCATTTTGGTAAACCTGTATTTAGAACATTAAAATTCTAATTTGGAGTACATTATCATTTTAGATTTGGCTTCCATTAGCATTGCTTCAGGATTTGCATTAGTTAATTTACATTCTAGGGTTCTAATTTTTCATTATTGAAATTTCATATAGCTTACATTTTTTCACCACATTTTTTTTAAATTCAAACAAAATTTGCTTTTGTACTTAGGATCTAGATCATATAGCATAAAAATCATAAAAATTAATTAAATTTTTTTTGAAATTTTTGAAAAAAATCCCTACTAGGACTCATTTTCCACCTTGGAAAAATCAATCCCAGTGCAAATTTTGAACTGCATTTTATAGAGTTATATTCCCTACTTTTAAGCTTATGTTTGTTCTTGAAACTTTTCTATTTCAGTTTGCATACTTTCTGTTACATTTGAATTATTAGAAGTAGCATAATTTACATTCATTCCAATTGTGGATAGCATCATATTTGTGCACTTTTTTATTTCAAACATTAGTTCATAGTTCAATTATACTAGTTTACATTTGACATACATTAGAAAACAAAACCAAAAACAAGATTGAAAACCTAGGCCACTCAGAGAAAGTATAGTTATCTGACTATGTCAAATCTCTCTTTCCAAGTTAACCTAACCCTCAAGCCTTTTAATAGTGATGAATTTGACATGTTATATGAATCCTTGGAGGATTTCATCTCACAATGTTAATTCACTAAGGCTTGTTATGGCAAACCAAAAATAAGAGACATTAATGTGATTCAACCTCAACTCATCCTTTACACACCTTTGCACAAATCTCAAACTCAAACCAAATCCAAAATTATCCTTTACCCACCTAAGAATATTTTTTTGTAGCATCCAAGTCATAATAATATTGCTCATACATATAACACCAGAAAAAAATATGTAACCAAAACAACCAACTCTGATAACCTTACCCTTGCCTAATCCCATCTGGCCTAGTGCTCCTCATTTTCCTTTGCATAGTGGGAAGGAGTGTGATCTTATTGAAAAAATTAAAAATAATATTTCAATGATATCCCTATGGGACCTAGTTTATAATTAACCTAACTATCACACTATGCTTCAAATAGCCTTACAACAAGTTGTGATCCCTGCTAATACAAATGCAAATGATGTGGCAACTCTAATACAAGGAATCAATATAGTTAATGTAGAAATTAGCTTTCACTAACATGAGCTCCCTCTCTTGGAGATGAGAAAAAGACAAGATGCCTTCATGATAATAGCCAAATTCAATAAAATAGGAATCAAAGGACCCTTGTTGATAATGGCTCAGCCCTTAATATGTGCATTGTGAAACTTTTAGATAGATTACATATGGAAAAATAAAAAACTAAACCTAACTCATTATTTGAGGAGTTGACAATGTAGGAAAGAAACCACTTGGTGTGATTACTTTTCCTATTAAAGTAAAAAAGACTACCTTATAAACTTCCATTCATGTATGCCTCATGATATTTCATACAACCTTATTGTAGGAAGAGAATGGATTCATGAGATGCATGAAGTACCTTCAACTCTTCATCGTATCATGAGATATGTCTATAACAAGGTATAACAAGTTGAAATAGACCCTTAACTTGAGAGTTGTTTAAAATTTGAAAAAGGAATGGAATGTCCTCTAAGCACATTAGTTCCAACATGAAACACATAACCTACAAAATAAGAGAAACAATAAATGGAAAAAAGTATTGAAATTATTGGATGATGATTGGGCTTCTTTGGAATTTACACCCTCATTTATGGGATAATATATAATCATAAATAAATAAGATGAGAAGAAAAAACAACCAATGGTAATTTAAATGCAAAATTGAAAAGAATAATCACAAGCATCTACCTTAGCCACTCTTGAAGAAGACAAAAGCTATACAACAAAATTTGATGAGATAGATTATCAACAAACACCAAACTTGAAAGAAATGGAAAAACTTTATGGGAGAGGTTATGAACTTGTGAAACAACTTGACTATAGTGGAAAAGGATGTGGAAAGAAAGAACAAGGCATTCGTGTTCCTATAGAACCTAATACACAAGAAAAAAAAAGTGGTTTGGGATATTGTGCTTCTAAGATTATGCAAGAAACAAAGAGACCCTCACTAAACATCAACACCGTCATGTGTAATCCTAAAACAACTTTCACCTTGAAGAATCCTAAATTGATTGATACAACTTGTGAAGAACCATTGGATTTTTTTGAAGATAATGAAGCCTTGAAATAAATTCTTGGAGTTTATGTTAAAACATTCAACCCTTCTAAAATGATGTAGCTTACATGTGCTATTATTAGTACCAAGAAAAAAGAAGATCATAGTGAAGTTGACATGCACAAAGAAAAGTACATTCCTTGAATTTCTAAAACAAGATGTGCTTCCTTTCGGAGATACAGTGGACATATAGATGGATATTAACAATGAATATAAGGTAATAAAGATATTAAAGTGCCTTGATGATGATGAACAAGAAGATCATGCAACATTACTTCATGACTTTCCCAAACTTTTCACTTGCGACTTATTCAGATATGTCAAGATTTGAACCTAAGATTGTAACACACAATATAGTCCTCACTAAAAATGCTAAACCTGTTAGACAAAAAAATCAAAAAATGAACCCTAATATAGCCTTATAAGTCAAAGAAAAGATCAAAAAGCTCCTTAAAGCCAACTTTATAAGACCTACAGATTATTCTCCTTGGATCTCAAATATTGTCGTAGTTGCAAAAATTGACAATTATATTAGGATGTGTATGGAATTTCATGATTTGAATAAATCATCCTTAAAAGATGACTTTCCCCTTCCTAATATCTACATGATAGTAGACTGGACTAAGGGACATTCTTTTTTGTCATTCATGGATGGATTTTCTAAATACAATCAAATATTTATCAACCCTCATGATCAATATAAGATAACATTTGCAATAGCTTGGTGAACATTTTTTTGGGTAATGATGCCTTTTGGATTGAAGAATGTGGGTGCAACATATCAACCAACAATGACACTGATCTTTCAATATTACATACATAAGATTTTGGAATATTACGTTGATGATATTCTATCCAAATATTTAACAAGACAAGACAATGTAAATGTCCTTCGAAAATATTTGAGTGAATGCACAAATATAACATGAGATTAAATCCAAAAAATGTGTTTCTTTGGTGTAGATAGTGGAAAACTTCTAGTTTTTATCGTATCTCACAAAGGAATTGAGGTGGACACAGAAAATTGATTCTATAATTAATACGCCACTTTCTATAAATATATCTCAATTATGCACCTTACAAGGAATAATTTGAGCTATCCGCCATTTTCTAGCATCTTTAGTTGATCAAACATTACCATTTACATATCTCCTAAAGAAATATTTTCATTTTAATTGGAACAAGGATTGTAAATAGGTATTTGAAAGTGTGAAAGAATATCTTGTCACTCCAACTATTTTACAACCCTCTATGCAAAACAAACCATTCATCTTAAATACCCCAACATTGTTAGCTCAAAAAGGTGAAATGGTAAAGAAAATCATGTTTATTACATTAGTCAAACCTTGATTGATTATGATAAGTGATACACAATGATAGAGAAATAATGTTTGGCTCTTCTATTCACTACTAGTAGTAAGTTGTGGCATTACATATTGAATGTTGAAATACAAGTGATGACGAAATCTAACCCTTTAAGATATCTCTTCATAAAAAAAACTTATCAGGATGCTTAGCTTAATGGGTGATATTGTTAACTTAGTTTGACCTTCAATTTGTTTCACAAAAATAAATTAAGGTCCAAGCCTTGACCAACCAACTAGTTGATGCTCCCTCTCCTTTAACATTACTTATCAATGACTCTTTCCTTGACAATAATGTGTTGACAATTGAATCTAATACATGGGAATTATATTTTGATAGATCTAAGTGTAGAACTAGCTCTAGTGTAGGGGTTATAATAATACCGCCCATGGGAGAACCTATTCTCTTGTCATAGCAGTTAAAATTCCTATGTACAAACAACAATGTTGAGTATGAAGCATTACTTGCTGGGTTGTGTGCCACATTAATAATGGGTGAAAGAGACATTAATATATTTGGTTATTCACAATTATTCATTAAACAAATAATTGGGACATATCAAGCAAAGCATGAGAAATTATCAAAATATAAGGATCTCACAATGACTTTGTGCTAGAGAAGATTTAATCATTTACCATTAACAACATCCCCTAAAAAGATAATCAGCATGTGGAAGCAATGGAAAGTGTAGCTTCCCTTATATTCCCTCAAGATCTTTCAAAATACTTCACCTTCATTGTGTATACAATTATGAAACCATCAATCAAAGATGAATTAGTAGAAGTATTAGCAACAACCTGGGAAGACTCAAGTGAATGGTATGATATAATATTTAACTATTTGAAACATCATACATTTCTCGAGCCAACAAAAAATGACATCTGAGATTAAATGTGAAAAATCACATTTAAATATATAATTCTCATCGATCTGTTGTACCGAAGATCATTTAATGGTCTCTTAGTTTGATGCCTTAAAAAATTTGAAATATCCAGAACACCTGAACAAGCTCATGCAAGTGCTTGCGGTGGTCACTTTGGAGGAAAAACATTAGTTCAAAAACTTATCTGCATTTGACACTATTCAAGATGTATGGAACAAGATTGCTTTGAATACATAAAAAAATGCCAAAAATTTCATGAACATAGCAATTTGATTCATGCTCTTGCTTATGAATGTTGAGCTCAAGTTACAATTTGGACCTTTGCGGTTTGGGGTTTGGAAATCATTGGGAAAATATCACCACCTTCCTCCCTATACATACATTTATAATTACCACAATAGATTACTTTACAAAGTGGGTAGAAGTGATTCCCCTTTGATCAACAACAACTAATGTGATGTCATTTCATATTGGAACACATTATTGCTCGCTATGGACTTCCTTCCATGTCAGTTTCTGATAATGGTACACTAGAGAACACTCAAGTGAATGGTATGATACAATATTAAACTATTTTAAATATGGTACCTTTCCCAACCAAAAGACAAATAACATCTGAGATCACCTACAAAAAATTGCATTTAAATATATAATTCTCATCAATGTGTTGTATTGAAGATTGTTTAATGGTCTCTTATATTACTTAAAAAATTTGAAATATCCACAACACTTGAACAAGCTCATGAAAGTGCTTGTGGTAGTCACTTTGGAGGAAAACAATTAGTTCAAAAAATTATCTGCATTTGATACTATTGGAGATGTATGGAATGAGATTGCTTTGAATATGTGAAAAAATGCCACAAATGTCAAGAACATAGCAATTTGATTCATGCTCTTTTTTATGAATGTTGGTCTCAAGTTTCAATTTGGCCCTTTGCAGTTTGGGGTTTGGAAATCATTGGAAAAATATCACCACCTTCCTCTGCTAGACATACATTTATAATTACCACAATAGATTACTTTACAAAGTGGGTAGAAGCAATTCCCCTTCAATCAAAAACAATGAATGTGATGTCATTTCATATTGGAAACCATTATTGTTTTCTTTGGACTTCCTTCCATGTTAGTTTCTAATAATGGTACACCATTTAAGAATAATGACGTGAAAATTTTCTTAGAAACATTTAACATACAAATTATTTTTTCAAAACCCTACTATTCACAAACTAATGGTCAGGCTGGATCAACTAATAAAACCCTTGAACAAATGTTAAAGAAAATTGTTAGCAAATATAATAAGTATTGGCACACATAATTAACATATGTGCTATGGGCCTATCGAACAAGCATTAGATTACCTATAGGAACAACACCTTATAATCTTGTTTATGGTATTGAGGTAATAATTCCCTTGGAGTTAGAGATTCCTACATTAAGAATCACTCTTCAAGGACCTTTTAATCACAACAATTACAAAGAATAATGATTGCATCAGCTTGAAATTCTCGACGAACAATGCATCAATGCTCTTGAGCACCTTAAGGCTTATTATAAAAGAAGGCAGTGTATCTATAATGAAAATTTCATCCCTCATGTATTCAATAAAGGTGATTTCATTTTACATGAGAATCAACATAATGTCAATGCCGACCCTACTGATAAAGGAAAATTTAGACCTAATTTGTGAGGCCCTTACATAATGAATGAAAATTATGGATTTGGGGCTTATACATTAACAAAAATTGATGGCACACCTTTCAAAGAACCTATTAATGTTGTGTATTTGCATCGATATTATGTATAATCTACTTGAATTACATGAATGATAAAGTAGTGGTGTCAGATTTATTAGATGATAGTCTATGTGATCTCGCATTACTTCATTCTTGACAAACAATAATTTATGTGTCTTGAATACTAAAGTGATTGTTTAAATCATTTTTAAACAATTACTTTAGGTTTCATGCTATTCAAGACAATATTGTATGTTGTGTTAGATTAGATCCTTATATGCATTTAATGTTATTTAATTAGATCATAGGTGCATTTAATTTAGCATAACATACTTAATCATAATGTTACATCTAAGAGTAACTAGAATAAGTTTTAATTAGATCACATAAAACTTGTTAAATCATAGAGACATTCATTAAATAGTTTTATAAAGATTATTAGATCAATCACATTTTCATTTAGCATTTAACACATAAACACAAGTAATAAAAAATCAAATGTTCATATATATATCAAATTTTGGTGTAGATGTCATCAATAATATACAATGCTAATAGGTGTGTGACTGCTAGATCCCTCAGGATCTAGTGCCCACATCTATCTAGTGGCGGTCTGTCGGGAGATAGTGGTATGCAATCATGATCACTATCCATCGAGTGAACTAAGAGAAAACTATTAAACCTTGCACCTATCAGAGGGCCTACAATGCTCCCCTACTATTTGATCTCTCTCCTATACTCTAGCTACCTCTTTCTATAGTCACTAAAACTCTGATGGGGTTTAAGATGACTGTGCATCCTGGGTAGCCTTGACTCAATGGAAATGCCTCCTAATACTATCATATGTTTCGCACAGTCTTACATATGGCCCAAACAACTCTGGATCCTGGTCCACAATGGGTGGGGACACATAGTCTGTATTACTGGCCTCCTCATCAACGAATGGGACACTATCTCCACAACCACCTGACGATAGAGATCATGAAGATCTCTCATAAATCTTGCAAGGTAGAAACCATAAATATAATCAATACACATCATGATATATATATATATATATATATATATGAAAATAAAATTAAAACATAAAAAATAAGCATAAAGCATAAAGTATGATGATAAATAAAATATCATCACTTGGTTCTCTGGAAGGCTATGTGAAGACAACCTCGTCAAGTACAAGGGGCATGGAGAATGTCCTAGCCTCTCCATGGATGTGGGTGTTGATGATTGCTACAGTTGTTGATCGTGAACTAGTAACATAAATGGGAGACGACTCTCCCCACTCGTGGTCCACTGGATCCTCATCTACTACCTCACCACCCTCACTCATCGACTGCTCCTCCTCCCCATCCTCCTTCTCCTGGACATCATAGTCAGGATCTTCACCCTCTTCATACTCCTCATCTATCACATCTATAAATATGTTTGCAGCCCTATATCATGTCTCCTCAACTATGTCCTCCCCCTCATCTCCTTCATCTAGGAGTGGCACTACATCACCTATCAACTCATCCATCAAGAATAATAAATTTTATCATGATATTCCCACCACTCCACATAGGCATCTATGGTATCGACATCATCTAGGAGTGGCATATCATGATCTAAGAACTGAGAGTCACTATAGACAACATCCTCAGTAGTGAATCGTCTAGAATCACTAGGTATTTGGGCACTATGTTTTGATCTATTGAAAAAGGGTCACACCCTAGGTGCTACTTGGACCTAACCAAACTATCACATGACATGATCATAGTAGAAAAATTGTAATATGTAATCATGTTTTCCAATCAAGAAATTATCCATCTACAATATCCTCATATGTCAAGTCTCATCTAGCCACTATAGCACAAGCTAGTAAGGTCTCCATAGGATCTCATCCTCCTCCAGTTGGTCAAAATGAACTCTCCAAAAATTCACTCACCATACTACCAGAGTTGGTGCAATGGATAGTTGAATGCTCGAGGATACCCTAGTGTTGTCTCAAATGGAAATCCTATCATTCTGTTGCACATGATATGGTCCAGGCACCACACTTGTAGTAGCATATAGTGTTCCATAGTATCGACCTCCTGAAATGAAAATCATCCAAGAGTATAATATAGATGAACTAGGATGTTGCACCCTCAATCATACATGGTCCTATGCTCTACCAACCCTCAAATCATGTGTACTATTCCCCCCTCTAAGTGTGCTCCTTGACCATCAAGGATGAGTACTAGTGCTACTATGAACATAATAATCCATGCAACCTATGGGGACCACTAATATAGTAGCATCACTAGATCGATCCATGGTCTCACCATCCTATCATGTAGTGGACCTCCAAGGCAGTACTGCTTGTCATATTTCATCACCTAGAATGACCTCTCCACTTAGAAATGTACCCTCTAACCTAAAATAGAAACCTAGAGTATGTATTGTACATCCTCTAGTGTAATGGTCATCTCATTGGTAGGGAGATGAAACTTGCATGTGTATCTACATTCCATCGCTCTATTAATACCATCAACATAGGATCGTGGTACCTCATGGGGGTGATGGGGTACACCCAATATAATCCCGTAGTCTATAGGATCCCAATCTCCTCAACTCAAAGAGTGCGGGCTAGGTCTCAGAGGTGGTTGATCTGTCTACCACCTATACATTGTTGTGACTGGGTAGGAATCTAACAAAAAGGTAAAAATATGCCCTATAATCATTCTAAACTCTTCAATATTTACATCAAAAAATTAAAAAAATTACTAAAGTTTTTCTAGTGTACTATACTAGAGGTTCTAGCCACTTTAGAACCCCTTTGGGACACTTTGCAAAGAAATGAAACACTTTGGGAAAAAGTGGGGCACTTCGGAAACAAAAGGGACACTTTGCAAAAATAAATACCAAGGTCCTATATTAACATAGAAATGTATATAAATTATAAGATAAATGCATAAGAACAAACCTACAATAGAGAAATCAACTCACCTGATCTCATAGGACATCCAATCTCACAAGCTCAGTCTTATCAGCTCAGAATCTTCAATAACTATTCAATAAATCTCAAGCTACAAGAAATTAAATGAAAAAATAGTTAGAATTTACTTCACCTTTTACTCTTACATAAGCTAAAATTAAGGCTTTTACTATATTAGGGGGTATGTGTAGGATCATGATAGGTATGTGTAGGGTATGTGGCTTATGACTTTTTTTTACCCAAAATTGATGAAACGAAAAGGGTTTTTAAAGGAGATTCTCAATTTTCCACCAATATAAATTATGTTTTACTTTGAATTCAATAAATGATTATTATACATTTTCTATTTGAATTACGACTAAAATCTTGATTGATAGGTTGATTAGAAAACATCTATAGCTTTCAAATGGTATCACATTTTTTGAAACTGAAACATGTGACACATTTTATGCTTTGCATACTATAGGATTAAAAAAAATTGAATTCCATGATGTTTTGACCAAGTTAAGGTGGTCAAACATACAATTTTTTATATTTTTTAAAAGTTGTAATAAAAAATTCATAATTAATTATTTACTTTGAAAAAAATTACAAAAAAATATGCATCACATTAGGACATGAGTCCTATACTTATATATAAAATCTTATAAAAAAATATTATCATTTTATTGTGGTTAGGGTGGTCAAATAGACACCTTATTTTTTCCCCTAAAATTTAAGTACTACTGCATTGAAATTTCAAATTTTCACCAAATAGATTTTTTTTCTTTTAAAATAAACCTAGTAGTTTAGAAACTAAATTCAATTTGCTATAGATTCTATTCTTACATATTTTTGAAATAATATAGATAACTTATTCAAATTTTTATGTCAATTTTCCTAATTCTAATATTTCTAAATTTTTTTCCACTTAAGGGCCTATTTTTTCCATGATGATCTTGCACATACTTAGGGTTAAAATGTGTCTTTCATTCAAATTAGCTTAACAGGTACTAGAGAACTTCATTTTTTATGCCGTTTCATATGTTGCAATCATGATTCCACTCATGTTCCCATCAAATGTTTATCATTATGAGGTATGGTACTTGGAAATACCGTATGATATGACCTACCTTATTTGATGTGGTTAGAATGATACCTTGATTCCACCTCCATAAAGCAAGTGGAATCAAGGAGGGCATACATCCACCCTCAAATTTGATTTCTAGAAGAAGTTAGATAAGAGGATTTTTTTTGGGACAACTAACGAATTCATGTTGCAAGATGTAGTTCCCAATGTTGTGGTTTTGTAGATAACTACAATGGGGGATTCATTCTCCCATGTTCTGAATGAGCTTATATAAGTATACTTTTATGAAATAAAGTGTATTGTTCAAATTCCTTTAGCTTGCATATGCACATAGAGTCATATGGGTGCTGAAGTGGGGGCTAAATGTGGCAACAAAAGTTGTACTCCCTTCTTGAAGATAGTAGAATTCCTTGCCTAATTTAGACCTATTTTGGTACCCTTGCATTAATTACCCTTTCAATAATCATTTATAGGCCCCTAGGACCCATTATTTTTTATCTTGAGGCTTATCTTTAGCTTAAAAGTTGACAAAATCATTCAAAACATCAAAAATCCCACAAACCCACCTCAAAAAGCTAGGGTGTGACTCATTCACCACCTTGGGTGAGTGACTCCCATTGAGGTTCTTAAATTTTGAGTGGGAAAATCACCTTTATAATTCAAAATTTTAGTGGATTCGGCCTTTGAGATCTAAATAATGGTAAATTAGGTGTTAATTCCTATATTTAAGCAAGTTTCTAAGTCATTTTTTTTCATCTAAGCAATTGAAGAAAGTATTTTCAAGAGCAATTTTAAAAGACAATCATTAAGAATCTTCAAGCAATAGCACTCTAGTTTCACAAGCAAGCAAATTTGAAGTCTTGGAGCAATATTAAAGTAGTTTTATAGCTCTTCAAGTTCACTTTCATTCAAGATCTAGCATTTTCAAGGGTCAATCATGGTTGTCTATGGCGAATCATGATGGATTTTAGGTTGGGGAGATGGAACTAGCCATTAAGCCAAGCCTAAAGACTTGTTTCCTAAGTGATTCCATCCTCCATTATCACTCTAGATTTATCCTAATGAAGGTATAGTCATCATTAGGGATCACTTAGGTGATTAGAGATCTCTCAAAGTGGGTCATCCCTCTTCATGTTTTCATCCATGCATCATATTCTTGCACATTATAATAGGATTGCGTTATGCTTCAGATTTCCTAGTTTTGGAAACACTTAAGGCTAGGTTATTCATTCCTATGTGCATGCACATTTCATCATTTCCATCAAGGTTTAATTACCAAACTAGGGGTTTAAGCAAGACAAATCCCATAAAAAAATTAAGTCTATATTCTATTTTGGAGGTATTTTAAAAAATTTAGATCCTAGAACCAATTTGGAAGGAAAGAGTAGGTGTTGAAGTGTACATCAAAACTTTAAATTCTTGAAAAAGAATAATGTGAATAATTCACCAAGAGTGGTGAATGAGTCCCACTATAGGTGGATTTTAGATCTATTTGCAAATTCAGATACCCTTTTTTCCCAAACGATGTTCTTTTGTAGAAATCTAGGTCTAGGACTGATTCGACTAGATTGGCGAATGTGTCCCAGTAGGTTAAAAAGTTAGATTTTTCAATATTTTAGATCTTCAATCAGTCATTTCTAGATTTCCAGGTGCACACCATACATCTTACTGCTTTTATGTTTTGTTCTATTTGCATTCCTAGGCCATTTAATAGGTTATTGCATTGAATAAGGGTTTAGTATTACATCTTGCATTTCATTTATCTTTCCAAGTCTAGCCTTGGTGGTGAACCCCTTATTTGTTTACATTCATCCCCTAGGACAACCCTATTGCAAGATCTATTTCTCTTTTGCATTGAGATCTCTAGGGTTATCCTTGAATGGAATAACCTTAAAGTGGGTGTGCTCTATGACCTAAACCATGCGATAGCACTTAATAACCCCATTTTTAAGAGGTTCCATTGGTTAAGGGTTGTCCTTTAATTTATTTTTGTGAAATAAACTTAAGGTCAAACTCTGTTAACAACATAACCCATTTAGCTAAGCATCCTAATAAATATTTTTTATTGAAAAGACATTTTAGAGGATCAAAATTCATCATCACATGTATTTCAACATTCAATAATTAATTTCTTAGCTTACTTGTATTGAGTAAAAGAGACAAACATTGTTTTTATATCATTTTGTATTGTTTCTCATAATCAATCAAAGTTTGGCTAATGTAATAAATAAGATTATCTTTACCATTTTCATTGTATTAAGCCAACAATGCTACAAGAGAATGGGATGATACTACTATGTAAAGGATGAATGGTTTTTTTTGAATAGTAGGTTGTAAAATAGGTGGAGTGGCAAGATAAACCTTCAAACTCTCAAAATATTATTTATAATCCCCATTCCAATCAAAGTGCACATCTTTCTTAAGGAAATTTCTAAATTGTAATGTTTGATTTGCTAATGATAATACAAAATGATAGATAGCTTGAACTTTTCCTTGTAAGGTGCGCAATTGAGAGATGTTTCTAGGAGGTGGCATGTTAACTATAGCATCAATTTTATTTGTGTCCACCCCATTTCCTCTGTGAGATATGATAGAGCCTAAAATTCTTCCACTATCTACGCCAAAGACACTTTTTTGGACTCAATATCATGTTGTATTTTTGCATTCGCTCAAAGATATTTTAGAGGATATTCACATTGTCATCTCTAGTTAAATATTTTCCTAGAATATCATCAACATAATCTTCAAAA